>JANSTQ010050672.1:0-15359 GCA_026167885.1 Bergia puertoricense | reverse complement strand
GCACAGGGAAGTCTTGAAGGCAAAGCGAAAACAACTCAAAGGAAAAGGAAAGGGTAGGCATGGGATAAATTAGTTATACAATGCTTTCTCGTGGGATACCATGGAAAATGCCACTTATCACTTGTATTTTCTTCGTATACACACTCACCTAAAGGCTCGTGTGTATATGGAAAATACAAGTGACACATGGCATATTCCACAGTATCCCACTTAAAAGCATTGCATAACTACTATGTATTTAACTACATTGTATATTTATTGTATTTACTGTGTATTGTACAATAAATTGTAGTTAAGTGTATTGTACTGTAGTGTTGTATTGATGTTTTGTATTTTACTATATTAATATGTAATTGTATTTTACTGTATTGTATAAATCAAGTAATATAGTTTAGTGTGTTGTTTTCTAATGCACTGTTTTATTTTTGTATTCTAAACTAAGTGTAGTATATACAGCACATGGAGGAAAATGTACTCTTTTGTTTAATGTGATTTATACTATTTAAAGTTTAATAGAAACTGTGTAGTTTTGTTAGAACCAATCAACTTTCAAGTAAGCTGTTCCATTTTTTTTTCTGCACATGGACTAAAAATTAAAGAGTCCACTTCAACTATTTTTTGTTACCCTGCTATATTTTCAGCTTTTTACATTTACACAAATAAACTGCGAGCAGTCTTTGTTTTTCCTCAGAACTGATCGAGAAAAACAAAAATTCAGGAGTCTAGTGCAAAACCAACATAAGTGACTTTTCTGTTGATTTTGAGTTTCTGACAGACTTCTGTAGCTTTTTAAGTGTTTATTTATTTGGTGTCACTTTTTTCCTCCCATTGTCAATTCTAACACATAGTTAAAGCCATAGTTACCACACACTTTACCCTGGTTATCCTTATTCCCACAAAAAAGTTCATACAAAACCATCATGTCTCAAAAATCCCTAAGAGTCACTTACATCATTTTTGCACAAGACAAAGAAGCTTTGCACTGTTGGAGTTGGACACTGGACCAATAACCAAAACAAAAACATGCCAGATAACTATAACCAAACATTATGCAGGACTGTCCAAGAATTGCAGAAGGCATAAGAGCCTTAGAAAGACTTATTGTAAATCAGTCCTCTTCACTGACAGCCTTTGAAACATGGATTAATTTTCTGTACATATTTACATATATGTACATATTAATTGAAAAGTTTAGTGCAAAAACGACATAAGTGACTTCAGATTAAAGCCTGGTTTTCACAAGCAATGTAACAATGGAAGTGCAAATGGAAGCATAAGAGTTCTTATGTCACCATGAAAACAGGTTGATGTGAGTGTAAGCTCAATGGAAGTGGAGACAAAAGGAACAGAAGATTTCCTTTTTCTTCCATCTCCATTTCTCCTTCCGTTGAGCTTCCATCACATATGTTGCTGTGAAAACAGAACACAACACAGTCGCAAGCTGAAGGAAATATTTTTGATCCTTGCATTTGCTCTTCCATCATTGTTATGCTTGCGTCAAGTCTGTTTTCACTGTGACATAACTGACATAAGAGCTCTTACACTTGTGCTTCTGCCATTTACGTCACTCATGAAAACTAGGCTTTACTGAAACTTAAATTCTCCCAAACATTATGAAAGCTAAAACTGAAAAACCTTTAGAGAATTGAGAAATTGATCCAAAGTCACTCACATTGTTTTTGCATTAGTTTCTTTAATAATTGTAATTATGTGCAGGTAAATGAGCTGCATATTCCATGTATGCATTTCCTCTTTGTATTGCAAATAACTATATACATTTTAGAACCCATATCTCTGTCATTAACTTTCCTAGGCACCTGTTAGAATACAGCACTTTTCAACCCAAGTCTCTCGTTCACCAAAGAGCAACATTCCCAGGCACCAGTTAGACATTTGTCAGGTTCGTGTTATTGCTGCTGAAGGTACGACTGTCTATGTAAATGTTTTTGTCTGTTATGATTTCACAGGTCAGAGATGAATCTTCTTTGGGTTTGTGAACGCCATCCATGAGCTTGGTCAAACTCTTCTTTATTCGCAATGCCGTCAGTCTTGCAGAAGCACGAGGGTACCAGCATTCCTTGATGATCTTTGCCATCGTCTGAAGAGCCTATGAGCCAAAAATTAAAATGTAAATTGAGAAGATTAGACAGATGAGTCAATGAAAAGAACGAATTAGGGTTAATTAGGGCCGTATCCAGAGATTTGTTGGGCAGACGTTTTGACCAGTCTCTCCAACTGCACACACTCTGAATTATATTATATTAGCAGTAATCTACCCAAGTTCACAAAAGTCAATATCATTGCCATTATTGGGGATAAACATGTGAAAGGTGGCTCAAAACATTATAAATGGGTACCGTAAGTTTTTCCCGACTAAATAAAAAGTATGAGAATGACTTACCTTTCTAAAATCTCAAATGTTTAGTAAAAAATGTGTTCTATTTTTGCAATAAACACAATTGATCATTGTTGTTTCTGAAATTCATAATTCATCTAGCTGAATCTGGGTGCCATAATTTAGGCACCCAACCAGCACCAGCATGAAAACCTATCTAGATACGGCCCTGTTAACATCAAAGGGTCTGTTCCACAGTATGATTGGCAATCTTCCCACCACTCAGCAAAAGACATTAAAAATACAAATTTAAAGTAACTGATGCTACAAATAATTCAAATATTTGTCTTAACAATGTTTATACAGTACAAATGGCTAAATTTCAAGGGTGCTGAAGCAAATTTAGTGTTGACCCATAAAATAAATGATTAAATAACATAATTTAGCACCAAAATGCACTCATCTTTGACAATTCTGTTTGTTAACCCTATCCAGGCTGGGGGGGGCCCATAGTGCCCCCCCCCAGGACATTTTGTTCTGTAATTTCTAAGTGGAAAATGCCATCAACATGAGAATTTTTGACTTTTCCCAAAATTTGTCAGTGAACAATATGATCTGGCATTCACAGCGATTTGGGCAACTATGTTGTCATGGTAACCATGTGTTTGATTGACACTTGTCAAAAAAGTAACTTTTTTCTGAAAATCTAATTTAATTCAGATTTTTGCATAGAAATTATAGATCTAGCTTAGATAAGACCAATTCTGGTGTTTTTAATTAATTTAAAATCAATTAAGACAATATTATGACATCATTAAAAATCCAAGATGGCCACCAATGAAATCCAAGATGGCATCTTTGTGATGTCATATGACATCATAATTAAAATATCTAATTACCATAATGTTCATCATGGACTAATTAACTAGTCTACCAATTATCACTTTGCTACCATTTATAGTAAGGAAATTAAAGTGGGGGACATAGTGCCCCTCCCCCCCTCCCCTACCTGGTTGAGGCTGAAAAATCCCAGCCTGGGTAGGGTTAAAAGGGTTTCTTTGTCTTATTAAATTATTTTGATCAACACATTTTGAGTAAAAACAACAGGGATTGGTTTTGGAAAAGAGCAGCTTTGTATGGATTAACCTTGAGTTTAGGGTTAGGGTTAAGGTTAAGGTTGAAAGGTTTATTTTTACATTCCACTGACTAAACAGCAACCTCAAAAGAATTCAACACTACTGACATCACTAACAAGTTACATACATTGTCTCCTGACCAGCGGTTTGGTATGGTGGGCCTTCTGTTTTCAGTAACCACTACTTTTTTCATCTCGTCAAATGATGGATCTTGTGGAACCATATCAAAGAATGGGGGCTGGTATTCATCAGATATACCTAGAGTGTTGACACATTTAATGAATAAAACAACCAAGGATGAACTATGATATAAATACAGTTTATTTATTAGCACATTTCAGTATAATTTTTTGTTTATATTGTATTTTTACCTTACAGCTACAGGTTAATTTCACCTGGAGTTCAAAAATTGGAAGATTGATACACACATTTCTTGGTCATAAACCCTTTTGTCTTCCATTGTTTCTCTGACTTGACATGACATGAAAAGCCTACAGCCACATATCCTAGTCATCTCTGACTCCTCACAAAAGCAACTGGACACATCTGACAATCAGATATCAGAAGAACAAAATGACATACTCATATTTACCTGTTTACATTTCAGAAGAAAACTGTTTGCTTACGATTTGTCACTACAAACAGTCAGTTTGTAGATTTCTACACATAGTTTTTGACATTTGCAAAATTTGGGAGAATTCGGGTGACTGGGAGACTCACAGCAAACCTCGAAGCGTTGGAACCTCTGATAAGCCTGATAAGCTATCTAATACAGTGCCCCAATACTTGCAGAACACACTGGATATCAAATTATGGTGTGACAAGAGACAATAATTATTATGAAGTACACAATCCACCATTAGCTATTTATAGTTGCAAGACCTTACTGAAATTCACCCAAGCAAGTGGGCCTAAATATAAATATAATTATTATTATTATTACTAATAACCTTTAAATAAATATCAGCTATTACCTCCAACTTCACATCTTCTAGTGATTTCCCACAGAACTAATCCAAAGGCATACACATCAGCCTTCTTAAAGGAATCAATGGTGTTAATGTCCAAGGACTCTGTGAGAATCTCAGGAGCCATGTATCGCTTGGTTCCAACCCGCTTGTTTGCTGCCATGTCAATTATATTTCCATCTTGGAAATGCAACACAGCTAAACCCAAGTCACCAATGCAGCAAGTGAGGTTGGACTTAACAAGGATGTTCTTTGTCTTAATATCTCTATGTGCAACAGCCGGCTTTGCATTTGAGCCAAATATTTCAGTGTGCAGGTGTGCCAAGCCTTTGGCTGCTGACAAAGCCAGCCTGCACATCAAATCTGAATCAAAAGTTTTAGAGTTCAGGAAATCATACAGAGAACCATTTTCATGAAAGTCTGTTAAGAGCCACATGTATGTTGTTGATCGTAATGAATGTACATCTGCTGCTATGAAGCCTAAGACATTGTCGTGGCGCAACATTACTGTGCTGTAAATTTCAGTTTCCCTGTTCCATGATGCTTCATCTCTGGTACTGAAAATCTTTACAGCCACATTCTCTCCATGGTAACGTGCCCTCCACACCTCACCATACCTTCCTTTACCTATGATCTCAATCAAAGTTGTCTGCCGTGCAATAGTTCTCTGAACCATAAATGGCAAACCAGAGCCACTGCCAGAAGAATGGTCATACAGGTCATCTAAAGCATGGTCCTGCTGTGTTCCAAATTCTAAATCCTGTGCCACGATCAGCCTCTTTTCCTGCCTCATCTGACAGTAAAAGTAAATGAGAATTGCTGCTACAACCAACAAGAACAAAACTGCCAAAGGTGCACATATGAAAATGACTGTGATTGTTTCGTCGTTGCCCTCTTCAGTATGTACAGCCCCTACAAACAGAAATTGGTATGATGATATAACAAAATTTTAGCTCCAGGATATAAGATTCTCCTCAGTCATTTTGTGGGGAAGTTTGTCAAACTTAGTTAAATACTTATTTTTTTCCAGACCAAAAAAAATAAAGAAGGGTCTAGTGCAAAAATGATGTACGGTAAGTAACTTTTGGGTCGATTTTGAGTTCTTGACAGACTTCTGTAGTTTTTGAAGTGTTTATTTATTTGGTGTCAGTTTTTTTTGTTGTATTTTCAATTCTAACATATAGTTAAAACCATAGTTACCACAAACTTAATCCTGGTGACCTTTATTCCAGCAAAAAAGTTCATACAAAACCATCATGTCACAAGATTTCCTGAGAGTCACTCCATGTCATTTTTGCACTAGACCCTTCATCACTACTCAACCCAATTTCAGACCTGATGCTAAAACTAACATTATCCATTTTCAGAGCCACAAAATGTTCCATACACCATAATGCACATTGCCACAGTTTCATCCAAAAAGATATCCAATTTCAGACCAAAGTGGCTTGAAAGCCACACCCTTTTGTACTTGTTACCCCCTCCCCAGTTAAAACATCAAATATTTCAGAACATGGTCATGGGAAAATACCAAACTTCTGTCAATAATATACAGTCAAGACAACATAAAAACCTTTCTTCTAAAGTGATACATACAGCTCTTTTTTTGCTTTGGAATGACACTGTTGGTTTCACAATGACAATATTTCTAAATATAACACATATGTCAAGAGCCTGGAATTACATGTAAGTTTGAACATGTGACATCTATCATCCTCAAACATGACATAATGTATTATTAAATTCTCCTAAACTGTATCCATCATTTCCTTTTAAACAGTTTGGGACAGTTTCACTTTTCACATTATATAGCCTGCTATGTGTGATCAATCCCTTCTTTCTCACAACCAAACAACTTACTATGTATTGATAAACTGGCTATGGCTGAAAAGGTTAAAATATACATAACATACTTGGAGATGCAGTTGTTAAAAATGTGACTGTAACATTGTTATTACACATGTCTGTCTGGCAACATTTTACTGCGGCATCTTTGAATCCATTTTTAGGACAGGAGAACATCTGATGATTGTCAGCAAAGCAACCCTTCTTCTCTAAGATTGTCCCATCCTTGGACCTCGTCTTCGACGAGAAACAGCTGTACCGTGTCTGGCATAATGTGTACATGTGGCTTCCAGCTTGACAAACCTCCCCAGTGCACTCAGCACAATAGAACAAAGGCTTTTCTGTGACTGTCGTTCCATTGGTGGAACTTTTTAAACCTACAACTGGATAGATTGAAATCAAAAATTAACTTTTAGTGAGAAACTTAAAACACAAGTATAACTATAGGCTTTTCTGTGACTGTAGTTCCACTGGTGGAACTCCAGATATTTTTGATCCACTGTATAATTCATTATTAAATCTCCCATTAATTCATTCAGTGCAAAAGATTGATTGATTTTGATGAATTATTTGAACTAAGTACACCCAAAAATAAAGGGGCCTATTGCTTATTTCTCCTTTTCCTAAAACTGAAAAGATTTAAATTCGAGAATAGTTTTTAAGAAGTTGTGCAGTTATGTGATTCAATTTTACAATTTCTCAAAAATGCAAAAATAACAGTTACGACAAAATGTGGAAGCTTTAAAACTGAACCCCTCTAGTACCAATAAATTATATTCCATATAAAGTTGAATCTATGGCTCATCTGTTACAAACATCATGCTGATAATGTCATCATTCTTTTGTCTGATTTTCAACAAGCTATGCAGGTGGGGGTTTGAGAATTGATCTGGCTGACTAATACCAGATACAACAATAACTGAATATATGGATCATCTGTTACATGTACAAATATCCTTTTGATTATGTCATCATTCTTTTGTCTGATTTTCAACAAGCTATGCATGTGGGGGTTTGAGATCTGATATGATACAACAATGGGGTGCAGGAAATTAGCATCAGTTCATTTCAAACCATCACCCAGCCTGCCTATGATTATTCATAAACACTTCATGACACCATTCCAGTAAAATATCAAGGCAATCATCAAGAGAACAAAACAGAATCTGACCATGCCACTTCCAATATTAAAATAGAATGAATCTATTTAAAAAAAAACACAATGAAAGTTTCTATGTTTTACAGTTTTAAAGACTACCAGTTTTTTTTGTGGCACATGAGGTGTTTCTATGGAACTAATATGTACATATTTGCCAATAAAAGTAACAAACTCAAACTTTCAATTTTATGGCTTTGAAAATTACAGACAGAAGTTTGGCATTAATCATATACTTTATCTGATAAGGTTAGCTTTGCCAAATTTTAATATCCAGTCGGTAAACAACTGCCTATAGCTATGATAATAGTTCAGACAGTATTGGGTCTCTATCAAAACAGGATGTATGAACTGCTTATACCTTTCATATACCCTACAATAAAATTTCAATAATTTACTCTGTACAATTACCGTCACAGAAACTTGTTAATATAAGAGAGAGACATACAGTGGCAGACGTTCAATAAAAATTCAACAGAAAATAATAAATATGCAGAAAAATGAGAAACATATCAGGAATATAACATCTAGTTAAAACAATAATAATTTTATTCAGCTCTGACTGAATGAATACACGATGTATTTAATGTAGAACAAATTTAAAGCTTAAAAACGGCAGAGAAACTGACCTGAAATTGTTAAGTTCTAAGCAAAAACTGGCTTAGCTTTATTTTGTTGAACACTTTCTCACCAAACTAGAATGCAAAACCAATCGAGCGAACACAGATACAAACAAAACAAAAAAATATGCCGTTTGACCAAAACTCAAATTCCTTCAATATAAACTAAAAGATAAGGAATATAAACCTTTGGAAACAGTCAGATATATTCGTTTTCTTCCATACTTCGTCACTGATCAAAATTTCTAGAACTTAGCGTTAGTCCAAAATTCCAAAAGCAAAATGTATTTAGCGACAAATCGTTTCTATTTTGCAAGGGAGAAAAATAGTGTTGTCAGGTAGGTGGCTGGCGCATTAGCTAAAACACAAAGCATGCAATTATGCTGAATAATAACACCAGACACTGCATATAAAGTGAAAATGACCGACACGGAATCCTTGAATGTGAGAAAAAAGCCCATCTGAGGCGTGAAATTCACATGGCTGTGAATAAGTTAAAACAAGTATTCTTCGCTCGCCAGACACACGAACACATGTGTTCGGTCACGAATTTTCGTTTTACATTATTCGCAAAGGAAACAACATTACATTCAAACTTCATTAACTGTTTTTATCCAGTCTCGATCAAATGAGCGACTACAAACTTGTAAAGCGACTAAAACTTTATTAAGATTCGAGATGTGTCTGCTTTCCAGACGACACTGTCACATCTCTTTTCCAAAAGAAGACACGAAAGTAGGCAGGCTCATGTTGTTTGCTTTTGAACTTTCGCAAAACTCTTTCACACCAAAACCACGCAGTTAGCACTAGTATTTTTCTGTCAGTGTCCTAAATACACTCAAGCCCAATGGAACGGACCAGCTAAGTTTTAAGCAGTCGATTTCTCAATATCAAATAACTTGTTGCCGAGTGTTGGCAACAGCTCCCTCCAGCGAGAGCGCGCCATCTACTGATCCAGCGGGTATCGATCAAGTTCTCCCTTTGGAAATACGGCGCTCGCAGGTTAATTTTAAACCATTACTACTTACCCCTGCTTGAGTTTATAACCAAAGTTAAAGTCAGAAGGTAGAGCAAAAATCCCTCCACACAGACAAAACTCTTCATCATCTTCCTCGACTCAATCAGGGCGAAATGAGAGCTGATGTTGTTCTCTCTGGCTAGCCTCGTTCCCAGGAGCTTTTCAAAAACCATAGTCACGTGATCTTGGGAAAACTGAATTTCATGCCATTTTACAGTTGAATAGGTTTTTGATTGTGCTGAATAGTTTGTCATTTTGTATCATCCAATAAAAACTTCCACAATTAAAGTTTCAGCAATGGATCACAGCAATGACTTTAATTCACATGTAAATTATTCTTTACAGTTCGGAAATGTTAAGCTGTGAGTGCAGTTGTGAATCGAGTCATGTTGTGTCTCACTTGCTGATGTTATGACTTTACTTGATACGGACAAAGCTCCTCTGTTCAGCCCGTAGGCAGCTTTTTATCTGGGGGGTTCGTTTAGAGTTTAAGCGGACCGTTTCCTAGCGCTGGCTGAGGCGTGAGCTTTTAGGGGGGCTCCGGGGGCATTCTTTTCCGAAAAATTTTGAAATAATGGTTCTCTGAAATGGCTTTTCTTGCCTTCTGAGAGTTTTACAGAGTCAAATTAGAGGCTTTCAGAGTATGTTTATAAGCAGCCTTTTATTCATTTTACGTGCAGCATTATAGCAAAACTGCAAGTAAAGCAATAACTAAGCTCAGTAAATACAAAGACCAAAACCATTACCAGTTGACAAGAGGAGGAAGTAAATAAGAAATAAAACTCTTTGTTATCCACTCCTTGTTCTTATATAGGTAGGGACCGGATTTGAGCGCGCGGAAAAAGGCTGTTTTGTATCGATTAGAGGCGTTTCAGAGAAGAGTTTAGTACCCAAAATAAAATGTCAAGCGGAGCTCATTCACCCCCCCTGCCTACGGGTCTGCTGTTACACTTAGTATTTGGTAAAAACTATTGCCTTATCACAGTGAACTGAGCAAACAGTTGACAAAGTCGGGTAAATAAAAAGCCGGTGCCTGAAGTGAAAACTGATGGGGCAAGCTGGTTTGGTAGTCGAACCAGAAGAAAGATTTTTAGAATTTCCACCCACTTTTCAACTGTTTTTATTTTTAGGTTCAATCTAGCAAACGTTTGTATGATTCCTTCAGGGAAATATTTAATCGTGGTTTTTCCTAATTAACGTTTAGTCCAAATGCTTGTCCTCTTGATTATCTCCTTTACAAAACAAATAATGTACTATCACTGGGGCGGATCCAGGAGTCTAATAAGGGGCGTTCGGAAAGACGATAATTAGATTTTTCAACAATTATGCGACCGTTTCGTCAAAATCTAAATGATTTATAACTTTTTTTTCTTGCGTTTTGAGGATATGATCCATGCATTCACCACAGAGCATAGAAAAGAACGAGCGCGAAGCTTTTTTAAACTCGGCTGTCCTGCACGCGCAAAAAACATAATTACCTGGTTATCGAATTTTTAAAAAGGAATTACTAATTGTTTTATTAATTGTGTTGAATTTGCTGACATCATAAGTTCATTGTTAAAAAACACAAGAATTTCATTGGACAAGCATTTTAAGCATGTTAGTAAGGAACAACCAATCGGCGTTCGGTAGCTGAGGTAGGGTGCTCATACAATGGCACAAAGACGAAATGCTATGTTTATGGTTGATCCAAATGAAACAAATAAGTCAAAGAAACCTTCTCAGAGCAAGCTGCCCGAGTTATCTTCTTCTGATGACGAGCTAACCGAACAACTGAAAAATGCTCATTTGACAGAAGAACAAATTTCAGGTAATATTTTATGAATAACTATGCTATCTTCTATTGGAATCTAGAAAATATAGGCTGGGCAATGGGCAAAATTGAACGACCTGCCTGAATATAGTTAAGGCTGAATTAGCAATATTTAATTTTTATGTATTTTGAAAAAAGAAGAAAAGGCGGAAACCATGCCGGTTGCACAAGGATAAACAATGCAGTCAATGCGTAAAGAATCCGGTAGATTAAAACGTTTAACTATTAAAACCAGAAATGATGACGATGAGAACGTACCTTAGCCAGTCAGTCGTTTAAAACTGTTGACAAAGGGGACCCTGATAGCCAACTACAGACTGTTAAGAAACAGTTCAGTTTGCAAATCTGACCAAGGAAGCGAGTATTAACTTATATTAATTTTCTGTGTTAATCGTTTTTAATAGTTTACTAGTTTGTGAACAGGGTGAAGTACATCGTAGTATAAGGATAGGAGCGGCCCGAGCACAGACTCGAGTTTACACTTGTGAGACAGTCGAAACTAAAGTGAATCAAAGCAAAATGAGTTTCCACGAAACGTACCCACCGGCTAAACAAGTAAATTTCGAGACCTTAGCAAAGGTCCAAAGTTTTTACTTCATCTGGATTAAAGGTGCCCAAATGAAGTTGCGCAAAACTGTAAAAAAAAACCAGAAGTGATAGCCTTCCCGCAGACTATTATTCTCCTGTAGTCTGCGGTGAGGCTACAGGAGTGACCGAATCTTTAAAAAAAGTTTTAAAGAACAGGAACATCAAGGTAGAGACGACCATGGCTTATCATTACTGTTTGCAGATATACATCTTGTAACTACATTCGAGAAGGGAGGAAAGTAGCCTCAAGCGTCCTTAACCCTTAAGCTCTGACCTAAAGTGGGTCGTCCCGATGCTGATATGACTAGAGCCTTAGTCATAAATTTAAAATTTATGGTAATTTTTGCTAATAACAGTGTAATTAGACTGTTTTGTCCTAAGGAGTAGTCATTATTTATGACCGGGGTTGGAATTGAAGAGAAATCGGTTGGCCAGCAAAAAGTTTTGGCCAGTTTCCCATGTAGGTGGGTTTCTAAACAATCATTTGATTGTATTGAGAAAATCGTCACAAACAGGTTGAGTCAAATAGTTTTGAAAATAAAGAATACTTTAATTCTCTTCAACCCAAACTCCGGCAATAATCAATGACCGGCCCCTAATATTGATTACCATCCTTTAAGCACTATGACGCCTATCAGTAACGATTTCGTTCTCATTACAGCGTTTCGAGAAGTGTTTGACTTGTTTGACAGTAATGGAGGTGGTACAATAGACGCCGAGGAATTGGATTTAGCCCTTCAGTCCGTAGATATTAAACTAAGCCCGGATGAAATCCACGAAGTGCTATCAGCAATGGATAGAGACGGTGAGCGTATCTTAACTTCATTTACAGCAACCCGGCCCTTCAAAACAACACTTGACTTACCGCCAGAGGGGGGGGGGGGGTGAATACTCCCTCGCATGAACTATATAGGTATGTGCTGCGCCAAGGGGTAGGGTTTTTGAGCCGTTGGGGTCTGAAATTGGTACCGTTTTTGGAAAAGAGGAAATTTGGCTTATAAGTACATTTTGCGCCCCTGAAAACGGGTATCAATTTCATTGTCAAGTCTGCATGAAATTGGTTTGGGAAATTTGCATAATTTGGTCTAAGAACAGGTCAGGGTTTAACGAAGCACGCCACATACTCTCCCCCCACCCCCACGAATATAATTAGGGAGTACCCCCGGGGGATACCCCACTTTTTTCGAGAAGTGCATGGGTTATTTTTAGTCCCTGATAAATCGTCGAGACTCACGCCAAGTCCAACTCCTTAACACACCTGTTCGCGGATAGTGTGGCGAAATAAGGTCTCAAAACAACTTACTCCTCAACATTTGGGTTTCCAGTCAGATATCTAACCGATTGAGTCAACTAAGTTCAAAAATACTGCACGATCGATCGAGAAAAAAACTGTATGGGAAAACCTGGGAAAAATGTAAAGAAAAAATGCAATCGAAGGTTGACCGACAAAAACAAATTTGCACACGAATCATTAGTACCCCCCCCCCTTCCCCCCCTTTAAAAATCAAAAGATTTACCCATAGCGGAATCTTCAAAACAAGACTTACGATCCAACTGACATGACAAAGATCTTTGATACGGAATAACAACTCTTTCCATTTAAAAAAACTGATAAAGCTAATTTCAAGTTCAAGTTCAAGTTCATGGTAGAGTTTATCGTTTTACTTGATATCTGAAGCGTTATCATTTCATCAGCGTCAGAGCCGGAATAGTTTTGAAGCTGAAGATATCTTTCCGCCGACTAAACAACCAGTTTATCAAGGTTTCTGATCTAAGAAAAATGTCGAGTAGGACAGATAAAATTTTTGCTCGCCAACATGTTGACAAAAAGCATTAGTCACTTAGCCAGAGGAATGACTAAGTAAAATACAATTTTTAAAGATACTTTTATTTTCTATGAGAAAAAACTATGTAAGTCTGCATGGGTAAGCACAGCGGTGGCACTGGCACTTGCTGGTGTTACCTTAATGGTGCTTTACTGGCATGTTCATTTTACAAAGAAATTGCCAAATCAATACTAATATAATATAATATGATATGATATATGATATGATATGATATGATATAATATGATATGATATGATATATGATAGGATATGATTTGATTTAATTTAATTTACAATGGTAGAAAACAGGAACAATATATATTTAACAATTATTCCCCGAAGTGGAGGTGATTAGTGGTTGATATTTACCGAGGCGCATTCGCTAGGCATCGACACTGAGGGGGATAACTGTTTTAGTATTAACCAAACAGGTAAATAACACTTTTAAAAATAATTCATTTCCAATTTTTTGCAACAAAAAAAGTGAACGAAAAACAAGCCTCAGTCTTAGCACGTCCATCTCGCGTGCGCGCTCGTTTCATGCATGATTGACCGAAGTGAATAGCACATGATATTCGGTGTTTGATGAACCAATCAAAGCGCGCGAAAAGTGCTATTCACCTGTTTGGTTAATACTAAAACAATGTATATAACAAGCTAAATCAACTAACTAGATCTATTAAATACAAACCTCTGGTTATTGAATTTCTAGCTTTTTTATTCGTTCTACAGCTGGTGGTTATCAGTTCATAACTATTAATCATATTGTATGTGGAAAAACCCATGTTTTCAAATCTTCCTGTTTTACACCAATTCCGCTTGGTTTACATTAAATACCGTTCGGTTAACTGACACAGTTAGAAATACAAATGTAAGTTTTGACTTGGTACTTGATAAAACAACTGTTCTACTAACATGCCTCTTATATATGAGACTCAGCGCAGCGCGCCTCTTTGGTTGTATATCACCTCATATCCAACGCATGTTCGTGGAATAATTGTTAAATAATCATTACGTACAAACATAATATTCGCAACCACTGCAGATAGTTTGGCTAGTTCAAAAACTCTTCTAAGAATCATCAACGCCTAGCCAACTTTCTTTCTTAATAGATAAATTCTTCTCTCGAGCAAAAATTTCCAGAGGAAGTAAATTTTGTTCCTGGACATGTTTTTTAGTAGCTAACTCAAGTTCTTAGCTATTGAAAATGAAACAAAGATTTGATGTTTTTTTTTCCTTTCTTGGAAAAGATTAGGGCTTTTCTTTTCTTCAAATTTACGTCAAAATCTTATTGTGATAAGAGTTCATACAATTATTTGGACGGTCTCGTAGACCTCTTGCTGTCTGAGAGACTAATACTAGATTATCCGCGTACATGAGGCAACTAATTCTGTCGCCGTTTGGTAAAATAAATGGGTAATGCTTGTCTTTTTTAGAGAAAAGGGCAATTCGCTTAGATACTGGGGTTAAATAATTGAGGACTTGGTAAACAGCTTTTTCTTACTCTTCTCTTATAACTTAAACACTACAGAATACATACTCAAATGATTAACTCCTACGTTTTTCCACCAACACCTGCTTTAATAAGATTCATAAAACATCAGTTTCAATGTACCACACAAAATCAAAGGCCTTTCTGAAATCTAGTTAACAAGCATATACTGATAGTGACAGTGATACACCGACACTAGGTATAGTACTACCCAATAACAAGACCAAGACCAGGACCAGGACCAAGACCATGACTATGACTATGACTAAGACTAAGCCCGACACTAAGACCAAGACCAAGACCAAGATCAGGACCAGGACCAGGACCGGAACCAATACCAAGACCATGATTATGACTATGACAATGACTATGACCAAGACCAAGACCAAGACCGACACTAAGACCAAGATCAAGACAAAGACAAAGACAAAAACCAAGACCAAGACCACGACTATGACTATGACTGTGACTAAGACCAAGACCACAACCATAACCATGACCATGACCATGACTATGACTAAGACTAAGACTAAGACCGACACTAAGACCAAGATCAAGACCA
>JANSTQ010050561.1:3272-15367 GCA_026167885.1 Bergia puertoricense | reverse complement strand
AAGGGGGGGGGGAGGGTGGTGGAGTGGAAGAATTTGTAAAAATTTGCCAAGGGAAAAACTAAATTTTGTACTTATTTTAGTACACTATGTTCTTGGGTACGAAAACTATGTTTTAGGTATTAGGGAAAAGTTTTACATTTACACTTACCTGATTTATACTGCTTTGCCACTACACTAACAACTTAATTCGATGCCATTCATCAAATTTTTGACTGTAAATATGTTACAAATGGCATCGACTGTTGCTGGAAATGACATTGACCGTTACGAATGGCAACAACAATTTACGAAAGCAAACTAGGCAACATCGACGCATCATTGTTGTATGGTACAAGTGTCATTAAAGATGTTGTAGTCTTGCTGTCAGATGCCAGACTGTCTGTAATCAATCGTAATCAACTAAAGATTGGAAAGTTGTAGGTTAAATTGTGTAGTAGACAACCAAATCATTTCTTAAAAATAAATACGTTTAAACAACATTGTTATTGCTAAAGAAAACCTATTACAAAGTAAACATCAAAAGATTCTCGTTTTAAGGATATTGAGGCTTTTCGGTAAACTCTTAGACCTAGATTTAATGCTACATTATCATGTACAAATGTATTGTATTGTTGTATTGAATACAGAGTGTACGACCACCACAGAGCAAAAATGAAAAATCACATCAGCCTTTATGACCAATACGATTCCTTGAGTATCACAGGTCAACAGATCAAATCACAAGAAGACATCATTTCGCGTCTTCAAGACGAATGTGAGTCAATCGTTGATTGTTTATCTGCTGGGGGCGGGGAGGGGAGGAGGGGTAGAGGGAGTTGTGGATGAAAATGAGGGGGCGTGGGCTTGTTGGGATGTTGTAAAGTCATTTAAGCCTCTAAAAACATGATCAGTTTATAATGTAGGAAGAAAGCTGTTGCACTCTTGCAACGCCAAAAAGGGGTTCCACTTAGTTACAAACTATTGCTCTTTAGACCGGCCACTTGTTCACATCTGCAGTTAAAAGTTGGTTATCCTAAACTAATAAATATCGAAAAACCAAAGCTAATGATATAAATATTTAGTGTAGGATAAAACATTAGGTTTTGTTTTTATTAGTTTTTGTTGCTTTGAAGTTTTAACCTTCAAAATTCCAAGGGGATGGGGGGAGGGTTCTAATTGAATCCCCCATAGGTTTTTAACGGCTCTTATATCATGTGAGTTTTTAACAATACACGTGTACCTTAAACAATTTTCAACTGAGCCGTCACGACGATAGTATGATGCAGTCTTTACCCATTTCAAGTTTTTGAAGTAGTCTCGTTTGTTCTCTACAGTGGAAACAGTTGCTGGTGGCATTGCAGAGGAGAAACACGGTATTCAGGAGGATATAGCTCACTTACAAAGTCTCACACTAGAGCTCAGGAAGAAGATAAACCTTTGTCAGTCTGAGGTAGCCGTTATAAGTTGTCGTTGTTTGGCAGTGTAGTAAAACATGTGCATACTAACCCATGGACAGTGAATGACTTACACACTTTCCATTTTTATGCAAACATATTTATAGTAATTGCGCCAAGCTTTTAATTGCTGTAAACAAGAACTGTCGATCAAAAATGAATCGAATATACTTTAATCCGTAGTTAACTCCTCGAACTTTGCCAGTTCTAGACACTTACGGCAATATTCACATCGTTTTCAGTAGCTAATTTGTTGTAGTTAAACTCCATCTTTACCTCCACAAATCGATTATTAGGGCAGTGTGAGAAGTAGTTTCATTGTCATATCTTAGCTCCAACTGAGTTTCAACGGAGAACCATCGGTCAGCTCACAAAAAGATGAATTGATTCTAGATATACGAAGATAGAACTAGATCCAGTAAACTTTATCATATGCAAATCATACAAATCCCTGTAACGGCCCATAGGTTGTTAAAGAAAAAGATCGACAGACCCTCCTGAAAAGAGACACAGAACGTATACAAGTAAGTTACTTATTTCGTTTAAGTTTCGGTATATAACGTGTGATAACATATGGTAACGAGACGAAAACACATTACTGCAAAGGGGAACGTAACGAAGATGATCAACAAACAGTAATGTCTAGCCACTATGGTCTAGCGCAGTAACAACAAGAAACGGAAGTGCTCCTCTCAATTCACTGTACAGGTATGGTTTTCGGGCCGATTTGGTCCGAAAAAGGGTATATATCATATACATGAAGAATCTGTTAATCATAAAAGTTTTTCTTAGTTTGCTGTGAGAGTTCTGCCGTGCTATCGATTTCTGCAGTTTGGTCTGAAATAGGATATAGAAAAGTAACTTCTCAGGTCCGAAATAGAGTTGGGGTTTGAAAACTAGACCGACCAGCCGACACAACCCCACCCAAAATGTAGCCGACTATCCCCTTTTAACCGATAAAATAAATTTATTGTTGTCAATTTCAGGGGAAAAAAACAAATTTCAACTTCTTTAGAGAAGGTCAGCATTAATTCCAGATTAAGCCTACACTAATCTGCTTGTCATTGTTTACAGCGAAGAAATGCAGCCCATCTGACCAGACTGAAGAGACAAGTTCAAGAGGCCGTGGCGCGAAATAGACAATGGAATGAGAAAGCTTGTCATTTGGAGAAAACTATAACTGAGATGAGAAGTAAAATCAATGAAGAATAGTCAAACAGTTACTGCAGTTAACAATGTCCGAAGCCAGTTTGCTATGTTAAAACCCACTTACATGCTCCGGCTTTTTAGAAGAAATAAGCTCACCCAGAAACCAACGCAGATGTTGGGGTACAAATACGATTCATTGTATTGTTTTACACGAAGATCTAGCGGAGTACCTAGCTCGCTCGTTCATTCCTCAAAAAATAAGTAAATGCCAACATATCACTGTTTCACTCCACAACATTAACGATAGCAATCTGGCGACGTTTGTTTTAAAAATTTTTTGAGGATATTTGCGTTAATTAATGTTAGGCGCAAGAACAGCTCAGCCAAAATTACTGGTTCTTATAAATTTAAACATGTATATGTACTCATAGAAAAGGCCATCACGTGTTCTCGTTGTTAATTATATATACACGCTTTTTTTTTTATAAGAACAAACTTCATAAGAACATCCAGGCTGAGATTTGCCCAAAAATTAAGAAAAAGCTAAGATTAAACTCAGGCTGAAGTTAATAATTTCATTATTTTATTGAATGAAAGTCCACAGATAAAACTGTAAAGTTCATGATTACATCAGAAATAATAATTTTTTTCATAAAAATATTTTTACTTAACCTGTGCGCCGGAAACAATCTCTATAATCTACATGGTAAATACAATCTCGGGTGCAAAAAATTTCCCTCCAAAAAATTATACCCCCGAGTCCGCTATAATGTCGGCTCGCACCCCCCACGAAAATTCCTGGCTACAGGCCTGGGAATAATCTGGAAAGAAGAACAATTTTAAAAGAACAAGTTGAGGCTGAAATCGATAAAAAGTTAAGAACCGATCAGCCTCTGCCAAAATTTACTGGTTCTTATAAAAAAAAAGCGTGTAAAATGACTCTCTTTATCAAATTAGTACTAGATCACTGATGCTGCTTCATATAAAATGGAACAGAAAAAAAAATTATTCCACCTTAAAATGACTTTCCCTACCAATTTCTCTTCGTCACCAACCCTTGGCTTAGTTATAAAAAATATTGGAAAATTCAGCATTAAACTGTTCTTTAATTCTCCTTATTTCCGTACAAATACATGAAGAAAACTAACATATGGGGTTGATTCTTACAAAAACACCAGTCAAGCACTGATTAATTTTACAGACGCGTTCCGCATTGAAAGAATATTGCTTGCCTTTGACCTTCTTTTGTCTTGGTTGCTCGAGTTCCGTCAATTGTTCCGTTACGGAACTGCTTCAAAAACTTTTCTGGATCTTGTTACTTTTAATAAAAAATAATTTGTCCAAGACGGTAGACGTGATAATTACCGGTTCATAAACCTTAGTCAAAAACACTTGATATTCTAAAGGTGATAACAATCGTGATAATTTGCGAATCTGTTTTAAATTACCCAAGTCGACCAAAGGCACGTGCTAAAATTAACCGCAGTGGTGATCGTGACTGAGGGAATAAAAAGTCACCTTCAGATAAAAAAAAAAAAAACTTTTGAAGGTCATGCGGTTGCTTTGACTTGTATTCGAATATTACGTTGTACACATTCTGATATTTTTTACACTTGTTGAGTTCTCTGAAATTTGAGATTACTCATTAGATTAAAATGTTTCCAATAACCTTGTAGGCACGTACAGCAAAAAATAATAAACAAGAAGTTTGGTCTAGGCTCATTCGTAACTTTTCATGACAAATTCAGCTGCAGTATTTTCAAGTTTGTTATTATTTTATATAAATACAGTAAATCTGTTTTTAAATTTACTCGCCCTTCTATCTCCTAAAATTCGTGAATGTATTTAAAAACAATTTGGCAGCTTCGGCGCGCCGGCACTTAATTTGCATGTAATTATAAACATCTTTAATACGCTACACGCGAACAAATGGAGCAGTTTTGAGAAAGAGGTCTGTCGTCTTTTAAAATGCACTGCTATAAGGTTACACTAATCGAAAAACTATATCAACACTGTTTGAGATAACAAGTTAAAAGTCGGCAAAACTAGTACCAATTTTTAATTCCTATCATGTTTCGAGGTAAAATCAGTATTGCAAAGTAAAAACTGAAACTTGTATAAACATTTCTGCAATTCTGTGGCGATATGATTCTTGCACCATTTGCAAACCGCCGCACAAATCTCTTCACAAATACTGAATTTTACTGTGCAACAATTTCACCTCTATAAATGATAGCAAGCTAAAAAAGGTAATTTTGCTCACTTCTACATGCTCTTTCAAGCACTTTTGACAGTTTTTCGATTACAATTGAATGTTCAGAATTTTAAATAACCCCGACGTCGTCTATTTGGCCATGAACTCTTTTGGTCTGACAATAACGAAATCGAATTTTGTGGCCCGAACTTCCTCCTAGCCTCTAAACTGGTTCTAGCATTTAAGCAAACTTGCGCCTCAGAGCTCTTTATTCAGTGCTCTTATAACTATTCAATTGACTATTAAATATAAGGTTGAACGTGCGCGATTGCGTCTTCCATTGGTAGGAACTTGAGTAACCACGTCCATCAGGCATCAGCACATTTTAAAGATTTTCACCCTCTTTCAAAACTTTTGTATTTCGTGATTGCGTACTTTGACCTATCTGTGGTCATCTATGCTCTAGTGACTACTGAGGTGCGAGAGTGTCACATTTCACAGCACGTGGGAAAATCGTTGTCCTCCAGTGAGCAAGCTAAGTTCAAGCCAAGGTCGAAACGGGTGCAATACAGATAAAATAAGTACATACTGCTTTTCTAATCTAACCTCCAACTCAGCATGCATCTACTGATTTTCCGCCTGCAGTCTGTCAAGCGTTTAAAAACTAGTGGTAAATATTTGATGAAGACGAAATTAGATTTTTAATCAGTTTTGAAACTGACCTTGGTCTTGGCGGACGCTATTATAGGGAGCTGCACTCACAGGCTGACAATCATAGTTATGACTTGTCAAGCATGTAATATGTTAACAAAGGCTAATATCGCATTGTTCGTTGAAGCGGCAACTGGTCAGCGACCGAGCTCGGCTGACCTTGGCATTGTGTTGACAAATAAACAACTATGTTGTCGGACATGACACAGGTGCTATAAATACGGTCTCGTTTGCGACATTGGCCTGTGATTGTTTTTCATTAGCCCATTCCTTCGGTCACCTTTTCAACATCACACGCAAGTAGCAAACGGGCTTGCCGTGTCATAAATTGAAAAGTTAACAAGTGATTCTTGCTGCATGACAATGATCATTGACCTGCGATGGTTTGTCAACTTGTTTTCAATCATTGGTGACTATGTCACTTGGCCAACAACTTTGGTGTTTCTTTGCACCCTCCTGCTATATTTGGTTCTCACTCGTTCGTTGTTATCACAAGGCCTGCATGCCAACCTACCGCCCGGCCCCTATGGCTTACCAATAATTGGAAATCTACTGCAACTTGGAACGTCCCCCCACATCTCTCTTCTGGAGTTGTCTAAAATCTACGGCGACATTTTCTCCTTGAGACTCGGAACCTGGCAAGTCGTATGTGTGAACAGCCTTGACGCCGTTAAAGAGGCTGTTAGTCTCAGGGGGTCAAATCACGCACTCGATGGCCGTCCGCCAATGTTCAGCTTTGAAATCAGCAGCTTTGGTGGTAGAAGTTGCATATTTACCTCATACACGCCGCTCTACACACACAACAAAAAGACGGTTGTTAAAGCTTTGCATTCGATCTTCGATAATCTGGATAGACTTAATTTCCTTGCTGCAGACGAAGGCACATCTCTGGTTGTCAAACTGTCTCGGAACACACTACAGCCAGTCGACCCGATTCCGTTCATTAGAACAACTGTCATTGATTTCGCATTTCGTATGAGCTTCGGAGATGGTCACGATGTGAGTGTGAAAGGCGAACTGCAGCGCCTCATAGAGCTGTCAGTGGACTTTTTGGAGAATAGCGCTGCAGGAAACGTCCTGGATTTTATGCCCTGGCTCCATTTTGCCCTGAAGAAGCAGGTGGAGAAAATGAAAGCTGCAAACAATACCCTCAGAGCGTTCGTGGCAAGGATTTACAAAATCTGCAGAGATCAGAAAGTGCGTTTAAGCGAGAAATCCATTCTGGCGGCTATGATGAAGATAGTTAAAGAAAATGCCGAGTCAGCAGTAGGCAGTCATCTCAGTGAATCAGAGCAGGAAATCCTGAAAGACGAAGATACCCTCATAACTCAGCTAATTGCAGACGTGTTTGCGGCAAGTTTGGAAACAGTTGCATCGACTCTGTGCTGGTCTCTACCTTACCTGGTCAGGGATTTAAAGCTCCAACAGGAACTACAGGACGAGCTGGACCGAGAGTTGGGTAGGCAGGTTCAGTGTCCTCGCATTGAAGATAGACCAAGGCTCCCTCTTCTTCAAGCAACGGTTCTGGAGCTCCTTCGCCTTAGCACAGTTTTACCCTTCGGTCTGCCCCATTTCGCGATTGAAGACGCTTCCCTGTGCGGTTACCGTATACCCAAAGGCACAGTCGTTATGCTGAACTTGTGGGCCGCAAATCGTGACCCAAAGTATTTTGACCAACCAAACAAGTTCAACCCATACCGTTTTCTTGACCAGGAGGGTCAGGTGCGCCAGGACTACCACTTTCATTATCTGCCCTTCTCTGGTGGGGCAAGGCGTTGTATTGGAGCTGCCTTGGCGAAAGCCGAGCTCTTTCTCCTACTCGGTACCATGTTAAAGCAAGTCCATTTCAGGCCAGCCGACATTCTTCCAGATATGGAGGGAAAATTTGGTCTTAGTTTAAGACCAAAGCCTTACCGGGTTTACGCGTATCCTCGCACAGTAGAACAAACGACTACTTATTAAGTCAGTGCTGAGGCCCTTCGTTGACAACGTACACTCAAAATGCAGTGGCTGAACGTCTTTCAGACCTTCCCCAATTCTCTTTCCGTTTACCATCGTTTTTAATCATCATGATGGGTCTATTCGCCTGCGTCGCAGACTCCCGATACCTCCGGAGGTACCGAGAGTCTGCGGCGCATGCTAGGGTCGATCGGTCAGCAAAAAAAGCTGAAAGCACTGAGTTTAATTGAAAATCAAGAATTGGAAATATGACTAAAATATTTTGCAAACTTGACAATTAGCTGAACTGGATATTTGTAAAATACTGTTTGAATGGTTACTGTTGAAAATCGATTCGAAGACTGAGACGAGTATTTGGAAATGACACTTAACAACGAACAATATGATTGAAAACTAGATGAAGATTTGACACTAAACGGCTTTTCTCACATATATTTACTCTTATCACCCCCCCCCCCTTTTTTTTTTATTTTGCAAAATCTTAAAATTTTGGGCTGGTGGAACGACGATTGGGGGTAGTCTAAGTGCGGTTACTTGTACCAGTAAGAATTAAGAACGTTAACCTTACAGAGAGCTGGATTCGGTAAACTACATTTTTTAAAACAGCTCTTTACTGCAAACACTGTGTGGCATGATCAAAGAGTGAAATGTAAAAATGTTGTTAAGACAAAAACATATCAACAAAGCTTTTTAAACGAAGAAGATGGTGTGGAAATGCACTTGATGAGTTGATCCTATGGACAGACGAAGCGTGTGCTTGACGGGCCACGCGGAGAAGTGACTGCAACTTTATATTTCAGTGCAGACGTTTGAATTCCTAATGACGCATGCGCTTATTATCCATTTTGTGATGGTTGAACAGACGCAGAAGTTTAACAATGGTCTTTAAGACGTTATCTCCTACACATAGCTTTAGAGTTTTTTTAATTAATTCGTAGCTTTCAAAAGTCTTAAGCGGTGCCAAATGGATGTATACCTTAGCTAGACGATTTTTAAAACTATAATAAAACAAAGTTTAATTCTTATCCGTTATATAACTATTGTTTCCAACACCTTTTTAAGTAGACTTTGTTTAAATAATCGGCCCTTACTCCGGAATTGTTTATCAGTTTATGAGTTTTCCCAGGTGAATATTCTGTCCAAGGCAACTTCTATTTACGTGCACTGTCAAGGTCACTATATTGAAACAAAGCTCGCTCAATAGAGGTGACCTTCGTCGATTCCGGTCCATTCAACCCCCAATTTAATCTTAAACATCAGTTTATATCGGAAGCCGTGACAGCTGGCAACATAAGTGTAAGTTTTGGTTTTGGTTTTATGGCTCAATCATTTACTTTCATTCGTGAAAAAGAAGTTGCATGAGATGATACGTGCAGTTATGTGGAGTTCGTGTTCAAGCATATTAAACAGCCAGGCACCGGAGCATGAATTCATTTTTGTCTTGACGGTTGAGTGAAAATATGTGCAAGTTTTAATACACAAAAACGTTCGTAGTTATTCGTACTACTGGCAGTATACACGGTTTGTCTGCTGTCACAGACCACAGGTGGTTTCAATTTCAGGTTCGCATTTTTCCCGGGTCTTCCCACGGGCTTAATTCGTATTCACAGACGGATATAGCCGACCTATTATTGTTGATTGAATGTTAAATTGAAAGAGCTGCATTAAACAAGGAGGGATGACGAGAAAATCTGTATGAGCACGTAGCCGGAATCATGTTGATTAGAAATTTTCAAACCTACGCAAAACCTTTAAAATCTGTGTACGTAGCAGCTAGTTTCCGGTGTTTGCCATGTCTATTATGACAAAAGATGTCATGTGTTCTCCACACTTTCCCCTTCAGATTCAACCTTGCTCTCAATAAGGGATCTTTCTTATGGAAATAACATAACAACATAACACCACGGAACCAGTTTCCTTTCCCCCCCTTTTTTTGGTTAGTTCACCTCCGGCGGGGGGGGGGGGGAGGGGCTGTTCCCTAATTGCTTTGGTGAGTGTGTACGGCGTGCTTCGTTAACATGATTAAACCCTGACCCGTCTTCAGACCAGATTATGAGAGTTTCCCAACCAATTTCAGACCTGACGATGAAACTGATTATCGTTTTGAGGGGCGCAAAATGTCTTAATACACCCAATTTCCACATTTCAAAATCTATACCCAATTTCAAACCAAAACTGCTCAACAACCCTACTGGTTGGTTTTGGAGCCGCACATACCTATACAAGTCACGTGATGGAGTACTCTCCTCCCACTCCCTCCCCCCATGGGGTTTGTCTTTCTTAAAGACCAAAACTTTCAGGAGCAACGAACTACGAGAGCAAAAGAAAGACTTCTGTTTGCTCTTTTTGCAATGAATTAAACGTCCGCCAATTTATGAAGATAATAAAATACTGACGAAGCTCTCATATCCCAGAATTACCACAAATACACCTGGTTGTTGGCTACAGTTCAATTTCAACCCTTGAAAGAAAATGATTTTGCTCATGTTTTCAGCAACTTTGACTATATCCTCAATTTTAATTTAGGGCCCCTCAAGAGAAAACACCATTCCACCACACATAGAATATATTAGTTGACGCAGTGCTTCAAGGACTTGTTAAATGTAACCTGTTGCTTCAGTATTTTGAGCATATACTCATTGCTCCAACTTCATTTCATCACAATAATGAATACTACCTTCTTTCTTTTGAAAGAACGTCTCTATTTTAGCGGCCGAGTTAACTTTGTATGTTATTCATCTACTGAAGAGTTTCAAACGAATAGTTCTTAATCTATCCAAAATACCTTTGATCAATCACTTCTGTACAGGTTCTTTGTATCCCGGACAGGAAGACAAATCAACATGATACATAACAGGAAAGGTATCTACAATCTAGCTTAATCGCCGCCTAAAACAAACCTTACCATTTGCATGTCAAAATACTTAGATTGATATCTAAACTGTGCCAGTTTTAAAGTATGTATTTTAGTTTGAAACGTAGTGTAGGTCTTAATCTTTTTAAAGCATGCGCAAAGCCTTGAAAAGGTGCATTACCGCAGCTTCGCGATTATAGTCGGATTTAAACTCTTTTCCTATGTTTCCATTATTTAATACCATAGCACTACAACACTATAGTATAGCTAAGGATGTTTTCGAGATTGTTAGTGTAGGTGTTTGCTCTCGGTGTCTCCGAGTGAATTAGATGTTATGCTATTACGGTCTTATCAGCTGCGGATCTCGGGGGAGGGGATTGAGTCGGTCAAATTTTTTATTAAGTACTTCACAGTTGTAATGCCAGAAAAAAAAGAGTTTTTAATAAGAGAATACATGATTAATTGTGGGAATGAGCCGTGCGGCATCTGGAAGACAACTTCCAGTCTTGAAAATAAATTGTTTTAAATTTTGGCTTCAGGTCTGAAACAGGGTAGAGAACTGAAATCACGTATAATTTGGTCAGAAAATGGGTAAGGGTTATAGGCGAAGCGATCCACACACCCCCTCAAAAATGATTGAGCACCCTACCACCTGGAAATACTTGGTTATTTGAGCGACGATTTAGAGCGATGGCAGAAATGGGCCTTATTTTAAAAAGTCTTAGGGCCCGATGTGTCATATGGCGAAGCCGTGATATCTGTGGGTCTATGAACCTAGATTGAAGTTGCATGCGAGAAGCTGCTCGAATTATCGTCAAAGGCCCAAACCATAAACCTAAACGGCAGACAGTCCCGAGTTGGATAGTCATCGCTCAGATGTGAATGTTCCTCCTTTGTGCAGAACAAATCGATTTTCAAAGCCCTTCAGCGTTGCTACAGCCAGTTGTTTTAAGTTGCAGCTTTAAGAGAAATTATGTTGCTTTGTATTTTTAATTCATGCAGAAGATTGTAAATGTTTAACCAAAGGTAATTTAGCCGTTGGTTACAATAATGTTTTCGGTGCCAAATAAATTGCACCCGTGCTTCCGTCCGAGGTAAAACTCGAGTGTCCAACTCACACCCAATTAAAGCACTTTCACAGCTTCAGTCACCTTCACGGTACATGCCACAGCATATTGAGAACACCAGGAGAACACCAGCTCCAAAATCTTCTCAGTGTGGCCAATTCGTTCGAATATCTTTGATGACGTTCTTTCTGTTCCCAGTTTCATTCTGTTCAGTTTTCCGTCATTGAAAACTAAACTCGCTTTCTATTCTTCATTTCGTGACTAAAAACACACACTATTGTTATTCACTAATTCGGTTATTTTACTCACTTTCTTCTGTTTTTCCGGTTGAATCTTTTTTATCCTTCTTGCTTTATTTAACTTCACTTGTAGATGTTTGTTTGAATATGCAAATGTCGCCGCGGGAGATGTTTGCAGACTATGGTGCTTGTGTTAATTCGCATTAAACTCTTAAAACGAAAAAACCCTACTTGTAAAAGTGGAGACTTTAGATTAAACACCTTACATAACTACCGCAGATTTTGTTTGGTCTTTTTCGGTTTCCTGAAAGTCTTTGGAACGGCCGGGAAATAATCAACTTCACCGGTTAAGCAACTTAAACACTTTCTTATACAGCGAGCCAGATCGTTTCGACGAAGTGCATCGTTTACATTTTATTGCCAAAGTCAACCCGAAAATGCTATTTCTACACATATAACCGAAAAAGGCGCACTAGATTCGAATCTGGG
>JANSTQ010050339.1:0-15368 GCA_026167885.1 Bergia puertoricense | reverse complement strand
CAGAGACACACGAGTAAACTGGGTCTGGCACATTTGGCATCCTTTCCTCCTCGTTTCGGAGCCTTGACACTTGAGCTCGAAGTTCGTCTTCATTAATACAGTTGCGTTTTCTTTCACAGTAATTGTGAAGGACAAAGCAACTGTAAACGAGTGCGGGAATCACTTCCAATTTATGATCAATTTTCCCTGCCCAAAGCGCATTCTACTTGATTTCTGGCAGAACGGAGCATGTTGTTAAAGACAACTTAACTTCTTCATTTGTTGTACACGTCTGGTACTCTTTCATGCAGAATGGAGTCAGGCAATAGGCGGGATCGGCAAGTACATAGTTGGGAATGGCTTCAAATCCAGGCAAAAGGCTGATGAATGTGCTGGGCAGCTGTCCACTTCTCATTTTCTTATTGACAGAAGAATTAGCAAACACGTTAGCGTCGTGCACTGAGCCAGGTCATTTACATTCAACATCCATGTCGCATATGGCCTGGACATTGAGTGAGAAAAACTGATTGTAGCAGAAGTAATCTTGAGAATTTTGGATAGGTCTTTGGATAGGTATGCGAGTCCCATCAATGCAGCCAAATGCCTGTGACATCCCAAATCTCATTTCAAATTCTGAAACCTTTTCGTGCATCTCATCCTGGTCTCGTGGTAAGTGAAGATACTTTGGTCCCAGTTCGGAGTTGATAGCTTCACACACCAAGTGAATGTGCTTTGATGCAGTGCTTTGATGAATACTAAATAAATTGGCTGTCACATCCATAGTGTTCCTGTATCCTTCAGATAGTACAGAGTCACAGCTAATTTTTTTTCTGCATCAAGAGACCGTCGATTAGGGGAGTCTGGGTTCGGTGAGATGAAGGGACGAAGTTCGTCCACCAATTCATAGAAACATTCCTTGGACATTCGAAAATTCTTCCTCCAACACCAATCTGGAACATCTCTTCCTATCATATTTGGCCACCATTGGTCTGTACGCCCATTCACCACCCAAACTGACCTGCTCTTTCGACGAACTTGACGAGCTCGGATTTGTCTTTGCTTTCGATAAATGTAGCTTTTCCGAGCCGAAATGTGCGCTGCTAGAGCAACTGGTTTTGTTTGCATTCAGCCATTTGATGGAACAAAACCATCCCAAAAAGCTGAAAATTTAGTGCTAGAAGTAGCCCCAACTGGGAAAGAATCAAAGCACTTGTTTTCAAGAGCAAGAGCCTTCTACGCGTCATTTTGTTTGTTGTGATTGTAAGAATTTCCCGCGCAAAGGTTTGAATCTCAGTCCGGGCTGAGTTTCGTCATATAATCGGAAATAAAACTCAGCCCCGGGCTGAAAATTCGCCATGTAATCGGCCCTAAAGGAACTGTTGTCAGTATAAAACAAACACCCTCAGCAGGAATAGTGTGCAACAACAGAATTGAATCCCCCATAAAATAAAAGAAGAAATTAAAAGCTTTTTTATAGTTCTTAAAAGGAAACACGCATTTGCCAAGAACAGAAAAACCTGTTAACTGAAAATCACATTGAGAAATATTTCGGTGACAATTTTATTAAAAATTTTATCTACACCAGAAGGTGTATTACAGTATGCTAATTTCTATAGCATAAAAAAAAACAGTGTCTCGCCGGCAACGAAAGAAACATTCCTAGTGTTAAAAGTTTAAAATTTTAAACACTTTTAACAAATAAGTAAGTGCAAACGGGTAAAGATCGAAGCCTTTGAAATATGTTCAGTTAAAAAATTTCATTTAGTTTTTTGATTTAAAATTCTATTTCGCGCAGTTAAAAGGAAACACGCGAATGTTTGTATATTCCGCTGTCTTGTGGACAATCCTTTCTTATCTTGTCAAAGACATATTTCCATACCACTTCATATATGTTGAAATTGCAAAAATGCCGAAGGATTACTGTTCGATTGTAACTCACGCAACTATATTGAAAATTGTGAGGGTGTTTGACTGATCTCATCTACCACCCCGCTACAACAATTCTTTATATCACCGAAAATTATGAATTTAAGACACTACACTTCCAAATTTTGCATTAAGCTTTCGGCTCGAACTGGAGCCTTGATCACAATAAAATGTAAAGGTCTTGAACACAAATTCAAATGTAAAGTCACGTGACTTATGACCAAATAAGTCTGTTGCATATAGGTGACAAATTATATAATGCTATAATTTGTCACCTATATGGAACAGACTTATTTGGTCACAATTTTCCTACACAACTTAACAAATCAGGATATAACACTTCTTTAATTCATTTATTCACGGTATACTCTTCAGGATTTTACAAACTTTGAAACTTAAACTTACAATAACAATAACACCACCCGCACAGCTGGCTTAATTTCTTATGAAAGGTAGCTAGGCCGCTCGACAATTTTGCATACTATATTTATATATTCAGGCAGACGTACCTACATGAAATGCTTCTATACAATAATTAATATGTCGTTCCCTTGTGGCTTCAAAATCTTCCCATGAAACAGAACTCAATTAACCAAACCAAAAATTTAATTCGCAGGTCTTCTTTCAACGAAACAAAACACCGCGTGTTTTTATAAAATTTCTAATGCGGTATGAAAACAAATCTGTGAGGACATGAAGGCAGTATATATTCATTAAATTCGCATTATCATGGCAATTATCCCGAAAACAACTAACACAGACCACTTTCACAATGATTAGCAGAATAATTAAGGACTTTAGTTGGCGGGCACTTGCGAATTGTAAACATGGCAGAGTGGATGAGAAAGGAAAAAGATCGGTAACTTCTGAAACGATAAAACTCAATATTTGTAAGCCAGTTAAAATAATCATAGTCGAAATATAACGTTTTCGGAGCAAAGCTCCTTCCTCAGTGTATCGTGTAAAGTAACTGTTTGATAAAACTAAAAAAGATCAAAAGCGTAAACAGGGGTGCGGTCACTAACAAATCCATTACTTTGTTCTGAACAAATTTATGAAAATTTGAAAGCTTCTGAAGAAATTTCAATAACGTATTTACATATATGTGTAATGTATTATATGTAGTTGCTATGTTTCTTTTACCATTCCATATGGAAAAATCTGTAGTAAAAAATATATACATACATGCATGCAAGTCTGAACTGTATGAGTTTCTTTAGCATTTCCATATTATTTATTCCATTTTCTTTTCAATATTTTCTTCCCTTGCTAGTTCTAGCTCCAGATATTCTTGGGGTTATTTGTTTTAAAACCATTTATTTTCAAACCCTGTTTTGTCATTTTCATTAACAGTAAAGAATACACTTAGGGCTGGTTTACACATCCTGTTGACCCAACTTTAAGAGGCCTGATAATTCAGTCACTCAATAATGTCTCAATTTTTTGTCACCTTTCTTTTGACATTCCTTTTTTTCTTCTACATAAAACAATTCTTCTTTTCAACTATAGAACAATGTTTGACCTTTTTAAATAAATTTTTTAAGGAAGTACACTCGCACACTATTTCCGCATCTCTTTTCATAGTCACAGTAATTCTAATAATTCAAAATAATTAGTCTCTCCAAAGATAAAATGGCCGTAGGATCTACTCTGTTTCTCTTCCGAAATAGCGACAGAATTTTGTTTCTGTGGAAAAATACTCACATTTTCAATTGCCCAAAACAAAACTATGTCAACATGCCTGCTGTTTATGAAACGGGCGTTATTAATGGTCCCTTCTCTTAGAGTATAGTACACCAGCTCAGAGCTAACATTTCCGTAGTTAATAGCTGAAAGAGAGAACCCTTACCATCAGCATTTAAGGTTCAAAGTTAGTCTCCCGGTTTTAATACCGTATTTCATTAACCTAACTGGGCACATCTTGAAACGTGAACTGACAATCTGCTACCTACAACTACAACGACTACATCAATAATTCAACGTTCCAAGTGGAGATCTAGCCAATCGACGCGTTGCAAGAAACTAAAGAGCTATAAATACTTCAAACTACGGTATTTTATTCGTGATTCTTGATTCACGATGACTGAGACACACTGAAAATTTATCCACATTTTGGTGATAAAGTTTGAGAATCATCATCGTGCACAATGGACAACAGCCACCAACAAAACACTTCGATGAACGTAGCTACTCATGGATCTGCCTTGATTGTTACTGAGTCCTGTATCTTTGTCCTTCTCATTATTGCAGCCCTTGTTGGGAACTCACTGGTTTGTCTGGCCCTTAACAGAAACCCTTCACTTCGTACAGTTACCAACTACTTTGTACTCTCACTGGCCCTCACCGATTTATCAATGGCTGTTTTAGTTATGCCTTTGAGGTTTGCCTCGACCGTAGCAGAAAAAGGTTTTTTGAACGAATTGAGTTGCAAACTCAACTATTTCTTCACAATCACCTGTGCAGGAGTTTCGTTGTTAACGATCATGTTGTTGGCAATCAACAGATATGTCCGTGTGGTTCGACCAGCGCTCTACGCAAACATTTTCTCCAAGAAACATTCCGTAGTCATGGCAGTCGGTGCGTGGATTGTAACAATAGTTTTTGCCATTGTTCTAGTTGTTGATAAGAGGAAGCAGCCTCAAAGAGTTACTGTTGAGTCTGCTATTTGTTTTCAGTTACTTCAAAATGTCTTTAATTCCAAACTCTATCATGCCATAACTATTATCACCATGGCTGTTCCCAGTATCATTGTCGTAGCGTGCTACATAAAGATTCACCAAACCATCCGTCATCACAACACGGCAGCCGTTCCACCATCACAAGGAGGACATTCTGCTTATGGAGTGCAGGAGGCGAAGATGAGAAGAATGCTGACTGTTGTGGTAGTTGGGTTTTATCTTTGTTGGTTGCCACAACTTGTTGTTCACATTTTACTTGCCTTAGATGAACTTGGAGAAACTGCTATCAAATACTGGAACTTTTATATTAGTTTTCCACTTTTAACCAGCAGTGTTATCAACCCTATGATTTATGGGACAATGAGTCAATCATTCAGAAACGAATTTTTGAAAATACTCCGATGTCAACCTTAGAATTGTACTAAACTTTAACAAGATCAGCCTAGCTTGACCAGTTTCCTTAATTTGACCATATATTGAGAATAATTAGGATTTTTTTCACTTGTTTGTGTGTCTGTAAAGAATGTTTAATACAAACAAAACATCATTTCTATTTTGTCAAAAAAGAAAGCAACCAATTTGTAAACGATTATGTTTCTTTGCATCAACTATATATTTCAAGAACAAAGACGAATGAGAACAATATCAGTGTCAGTAGTGCACTAATTATTTATTTGTGAAGTTTAACAGTTACTGGTGGTATAATGATTTAGTAAACGCCTTGCTTACATTTGCTATCCCGCTGTCCTAAGAACCGACACTGATTTTGCAATATCAACATGTGATGTGGTATATGGATATGTGCTTTTGTCAAGATGAGAAAAGTCTATTTACAATAAAATTTGTTTGAAGACAATATTGTCTCAGCATAAACAAGCATTGACCTATTTCGTTTTACTAGTAAAACTATGAGTTTTAAATCAAACTTTTAAAAGAAATCAGCAAAACTTTTAATTAAGTATATTTTACAGGCTATTGTCCGGCTTACGCTTGCTTCCGAACCAAAATCAACCTTTCAGCATTTCCTTTCCGTTGCCGGGATATGATTTTTTATTTTTTCACAAGTTATTGAATTTAACAATTATTCAACCAACAGTTTCAATTTCCATTCTTTGAACAGTTCTTCTAGCACAACGATATCATACATAATATATACGTAGTTGTTCCCAGTGTTGTTATCGTAGATTGCCACATAAAAATCTACCAAACTGATCCGTCATCACAACATGGCAGCCGCTCCATCGCCACAAAAGGAAAAATCTACTCATGGAGCGGAGAAGGCAAAGCCAACAGCGTTGATTGTTGTCATGGTTGGGTTTGGTCTCGAATGGGTGCCAGTCTTTATTTCTCTCCTCTTACCAGGTCTTAATGATCTACAGAGATTGGAACTCTTATTTTATCCTTTAATTTTCTGCTATCAAAATATGGTTAACTTCTAGTCTATCTCGCGGACTTACGATTAAACATTATAACTTGCAATTTCAACAAATATGACATGATGCGAAGATGCGAATTTTCTATCATTAATAAGATTTAAGGTCACTACCATCTTATAATAAATAGAAACTTAATCTTAAATTCAAATACAATTATCTTTGTTTTCGTCGTCTTTATTATTATTTCTATCATTATTAATAAAGTTATTTGTAACTTCAGATGTATAAAAAAACATGAAGTCTGTGTTCCTGCATGAAGTGCTTCAAAACAGTAATTAAAATGCCCTACCCTCGGAACTCAAGGGAATTATTTTGGTATTATTGTTCCTATGGTATAACTGGTTGATTGATTGAATGATTTATTGATTGATTGATTGATTGATTATACGTGTAAAAGAAGCGCAATTGGGAAAGTTTATCGTTCCATTGTACGAGGAACTGCGAGTTAAACCGCTCTATTCTGTTTCAAGGGGAAAGGGTTTAAAAACACAAGTTTGAGAAAATAACTTGATGTTTTGAAGGGGCACTTCAGAGCACATTTATCTGAATGAATATACAAAATAATATACAAAATAGTAAAGCTATTTTTCATAGGAAATTAAACCAGGTGAGCGGGAATGGAAATCATTAGTTATCATATGATGCTGCATGGTTTAGGAGTTGGATCCTCGAAACACACTTTGTAACTGGAATTATGCTGTTATAACCACATCCAAAAGAATGGCCTCTTGTTTTAAAGTAGTTGAATTCTATCACCTTTCTTACAACTAATGAAAGTTTAATCACGTGAAGTGATCGCTCACAACTTCAAGGGCAGAGAGAGAAGTTATTGCGGTTGCTGCAGCTGTCAAATAAGAACAGTTGGGTAACTCGTTTTACGTACAGCTTGCTTCTAAAATAAGTATGTCGTATTTTCGTTTCACGCTTACCAATTATTGTTTTGAAACAGCAAACTCTTCCGCTATTTTAAAATATCAGCAAGAGCTGAGGTTGTTGCAGTTTAACTAATACAAGGGAACTGTTGTCACTTTACAAACGACCCTCAGTGGGAATAGTGTGCGACAACACAGCTGAATTCCCCATAAAATAAAATAAAATAAAAATGAAAAGCTTTCTTATATTTTTTTAAAAAGAAACACGCATTTGCCAAGAACAGAAAAAACTGTTAACAGAAAATCACTTTGAGAGCTATTTCTGTGGCCAAAATGTAATCTACACAAGGTGTATTATGCTAATTTATATAATATAGCATGCAAAAAACAGTGTCTCGCCGGAAAACGAAAGAATCATATATTCCTAAAGTGCTAAAAAGTTAAAATTCTAAACAGTTTTGACCTTTAAGTAAGCGTAAACGGGTAAAGAAGCCTTTGAAATATATTCAGTTAAAAAATTGATTTAGATTTTTTGAAAGTTTTGATATCAAATTCGATTTCCGGGAAACACGCGAATGTCTGTTTATTCCGCTGTCTTATGGATAACCCTTTTATCTTGTCAAAGGCACATCTCTATACACGTCAATTACATGTTTTATAAACACAAGCGAGAAACTTTTAACTTTGGTTAAGGTGAATGCAAAAATTTAGGAGAATGAATAAAAAAGGTTGTCATCTGTAAAAATGGAAAAATTAACGCAAAACGATCTCGAAATGCAAGTCGAGAAGCTTTTAACTTTGGCTAAGGTGAATGCAAAAATTTAGGAGAAAGAATAAAAAATGTTGTCATCTTTTTTTTCCTGAAACTGCAATGAAAGAATCGTCCTAGTATTAAACGGTTAAAATTCTAAACACTTTTGACCTATAAGTAAGAATAGGCGGGTAAAGAAGTCTTGAAATATATTCAGTTAAATAATTTCATTCATTTTTTTAAAAAAAATTTGAATTCAAATTCGATTTTCGGTTAAAGAAAACACTCGAATGTTCGTTTGTTCCGCTGTCTTGTGGACAACCTTTTCTTAAAGGCACATCTCCATACACGTCACATATGTTGAAATTGCAACGATAGCGAATCATTATTGTTTGAATGTAACTCACACAACTATTTTTAAAATTGTAAGGTTGTTTGATCAATTCCATCTGCCAACCCGCTACTATACTCTCTAAAACTAAACTTACAATAATATGCTCCCGCCCACACCTAGCTTAATTTCTTATAAAAGGTAGCTTGGCCGTCCGACAATTTTGCATACTATTTTTGTATATTTTGACAGATATACCCGCATGAATTGCTTTTATACAATAATTAATATGTCACTCCCCTGTGGTGTCTTCAAAATCCTTTCCCATGAAACTGAACTCAATTAACCAAACCAAAAATTTAATTCGCTGGTCTTCTTACAATGAAACAAAAAACCACGTGTTTTTATAAAATTTCCAATGCCGTATGAAAACAAATCTACGAGGACGTGAAGGCAGTATATATTCATTAAATTCGCATTATCACGGCAATTATCCCTGAAACAACTAACACAGACCACTTTCACAATGATTACCAGAATAATTAAGGACTTCAGTTGGCGGGCACTCGCGATTTGCAAACATGGCAGAGTGAATGAGGAAGGAAAAAGATTCATAACTTCTGAAATAATATAAACGATAAAACACAGTATTTGTAAGCCAGTTAAAAATGATCGTAGTCGGAATATAACGTTTTCGGAGCAAAGCTCCTTCCTCAGTGTATCGTGTAAAGTAACCGTTTGATAAAACTAAAAAAGGTCAAAAGCGTAAACAGGGGTGCGGTCACTAACAAATCCATTACTTTGTTCTGAGCTTCTGAATAAATCTCAATAACGTATTTATATATGCGTGTAATGTATTATATGTAGTTGCTATGTTTTTTTACCATTCCATATGGAAAAATCTGTAGTAAAGAATATATACATGCTGCTCTTCTTGTTTATGGTGAAATAAAAGTCTGCATGAATTGTATGAGTTTCGTTAGCATTTACACATTATTTAGTCCATTTTCTTTTTCAATATTTTCTTCCCTTGCTAGCTCTAGTACCAGATGTTTGGGGCTTATTTCTTAACCATTCATTTTTAAACCCAGTTTCAAATGTCATTCTCAATAACAGAAAAGATTTTACTTAGGGCTGATTTAAACATCCCGTTGACCCAACTTTAAGAGGCCTGACAATTCAGTCACTCAATAAGGTCTCAATCTTTTACCGTCTTTGTTTTAACATTCTTTTTTTCTTTCTACAAAAAACAATTCTTCTTTTCAACTATAAAATAATGTTTGATCTTTTTAAGTAGGCTTTTAAGCAAGTGCACTCGCACATTATTTCCGCATCTCTTTTCATAGTAATAGTGATGCTAATAATTCAAAATGATTAGGAATTTTGTTTTTCTTGAAAAATAACTTTAAAAAATACTCCGAGTAAAGTTTTCAATTACCCCAAAACCAAAATATGTCAACTGATGCCAGCTGTTTACAAACTGGGTGTTTTGAATGGTATGGAGCACACCAGCTCAGAGCTATTTAATATTTCCGTAGCCTATATAGCTAGAAGAGAGAACCCTTACAAACAGCATTTAAGGTACAAGATTAGCTTCCCGGTTTTAATACCGTATTCCATTAGGCTAAGAAGCAGATCTTGAAACATGAACAACAGCCTGCTAACTTACTACTGCACTTACTACATCAATAATTCAAGCTACTTCGGTGGAATTTTATTCATCTTTTGAAGTCGAAACAAAACCAATCGGCAGAACGGCAAGTTTCAACAAACAAAACAGCTGAAAAGACTTCAAACTACGGTATTGTAATCTTAACTATTGTAGATTAAGATTTTAGTATTAACTAAGACACAATGAACATTGTCCAGGTCTTTGTCATAAACTTTAAGAATCATCGTGTAAAATGGACAACACTGTCAGACTACATCAATAATTCAAGCTACTCGATGGAATTTTAAATAACTTTTGAAGTCGGAACAAAGCCATTCGGCAGATCGGCGAGTTTCATCAAACAAAACAGCTTAAAAGACTTTAAACTACGGTATTCTACCCTAACTATTGATGATTAAGGTTTTTGGTGGTAACTAAGACACACTGAACATTGTTTAGGATTTTGTGATAAAGTTTGAGAATCGTCTTCTTGCAAAATGGACAACAGCCACCAACCAAACTCTTCAATGCGGAATGTTTCAGTGTCCGCCACTACTCGAGTGACTGCATTGATTGTTATTGAGTCGTGTATCTTCGTTCTTCTCGATATTGCAGCCCTTGTTGGGAACTCGCTGGTTTGTCTGGCGTTTTACAGAAATCCTTCACTTCATACAGTTACAAACTACTTTGTGCTGTCACTGGCCCTCGCCGATTTGTCAATGGCTGTTTTAGTTATGCCTGTGGAGATAGCCTCGAACATACCATTGAAAGGTGTTTTGAACGAATTTAGCTGTAAACTCAACCTTTCCTTCGTATACATCTTTGCAGGAGTTTCTTTGTTAACGGTCATGTTTTTGGCAATCAACAGATATATCCGTGTTGTTCGCCCAGCGCTCTACGCAAATATTTTTTCGAAAAAGCGTTCTGCACTCATGGCCTTTAGCGCGTGGATTGTAGCAATAGTTTTGGCCGTAGTTCTAGTTGTTAATATCAGGAAGCAGACTGTCGAAACTGCTAATTGTTTTCAGTTACCTCTAAACAACTTTAAATTCAAACTCCTTTATGTCGTATGTAGTATCATCATAGCTGTTCCCAGCATCATCATCGTAGCGTGCTACATAAAGATTTACCAAACCATCCGTCATCACAACATGGCGGCCGCTCCTTCGTCACAAGGAGGACATTCTGCTTATGGAGTGGAGGAGGCGAAGATGATGAGAATGATCACTCTTGTGGTGGTTGGGTTTTATTTTTGTTGGTTGCCACAATTTGTTGTTCACATTTTACTTGCCGTAGCTGAACTTGGAGAAACAGTTTCCAAATACTGGAACTTTTATGTTAGTTTTCCACTTTTTACCAACAGCGTTATCAACCCTATGATTTATGGGACAATGAGTCAATCATTCAGAAACGAGTTTTTGAAAATACTTCGACGTCAACGCTAGAATTGTACTTGACTTTAACAAAACTCAGCATACATATATTGAAAATAATTACAATTCTTTTTCTCTTGTTGGCGTGTCTGCAAGGAATGTTTAACAAAAAAAAACACCATTTCGCTCAATAGTTTCTAAGTCGGCGCCTCTTCAACAATAAATACATAAATATATGAATAAACCAGTTCTTGTGAACGCGAATTTGGTACGTGCGACAAATAAATCCAAGGGGGGTAGGGCAAGAAGCGACCAAGATACTCTACTATGCATTTACTTAAATTGGATTGCAGCTATTTCATTTGAACTTATTTTTGGTTTTCACCTGTATATTAATTATTTATTTTGTTTCCGTTCATATGCTTGTTTTTGTTTTTGTTTATGGTTGTTTTCATTGCATTATTTTCCCATCCACCCCACCCATGTAAAGCAGAGCAAGTGACGTTTTGACATTTGTGTTCGATGGTGACTGCGAAGAAGACTCCATGAGAGAGAAAACCAAGGGAATTTTTGAGGCCTGTGATACCGGAAGAACAATAAAAGACCCACACTATAAAAATTCAGCCTCAAATAGTCAATTCTAAGCTTAATAAGTGCGTTATTTTTGGCCAGGATCAGTATTTCGACGCGTGAGCTAACACGTAAACTACAGTGCCTTTCTGAATTTCTGTCGGCATGCAAGTTGTACAGTGCATAGAAAAATTCTGTCCCGGTTGTTCGAAAACTGGATAAGTCTTCTCAAGCGGATAAATCGCCCTCCAACAGATAAAATGTATTCACTTGCGTCAGCTCGGTTGCACAAAGGTTTGATAGCGCTATCCATCCGAACTCTATCCACCAAATAAAGCTTCTCAGCTCAAGGTAGGTTGTATAACTTTTAACCACTGGATAACCGAACTAGTTATGAATTACAGCTCCAGAAATGAGTAACGGTCGCAGAGAAATTATCCCTTCAAAATATTTGCACGGCAGAAAAAGATCTGAAATTTTAGTAGACTCCGCTTTTGCTACAGTAGAGCGAAAATTTGATTTCACTCTCGGGTAATTTCATTGTTGCGACAAAACCAGGAAAAGTCAAATATATTAAAGGCACAAAGTGAACAAGATCGTAAAATATCTCGTGATAATTAAGAGAGGAGATAAGAAAGGGCAACGGAGGGCTTAAAGCAAAACATTACTTTCTCGATGTACACTTTACAAAACTGTTAAAGTTCAATTTGCCGAATTTCCACATTAGTTGCTCTTCTCTGTGAGTGTAACCTTGGCAGTCAAATGGCTTTCTCGAAGCCGGCAAATTTTCGGCAATTTGTTTGGTCATCTCGCGTTCACTGAGCCACAAGAAGTAAAAGTGTATTGAACTCACATGCAGGAAAACATTCACAAACAAAACAATCTCAAATATGTAAGCAATGTTGAACAATGTTGAACTACAACATATATATATATATATATATATATACATGATTTCTGTATTCCTACATGAAGTGCTTCAATTCAGTAATAGAAATGTCCTACCCTCTGAACTCAAGAACATTATTTTAGTATTGGTGTTAATAACAATTTTCCGCATATGCAAAACCAACACGAAAAACTCTTTGGAGTGTGACAGTGTACTGTTACTGGCCATGTGCAGACAGTACAGCGAGATTTATACAAAGATCTTGAAAGCTGAGGAGCGATTGTGCATTCTGTGAATGTGAGAGCGTTTTGGACACTTCTAATTTGTGTTCTGTGTCTAGTTCCAAGTAGCTTTTCTTAGATTTGGGATGATACCATTCAACATGAGCATCTATATCTGCATCAGTAACTTTCTCATCCTTAGCTAAGCAATTTATAGCCTCTCTTTTGAGAGAATGAGTACCTTATAATATCTAGGATCAGCCTGTCCACTTTGAATAACTTCCATCATAATTTCTCGCATTCTCGACTATGAAATAGAATGCCTCTGGAGAGTACTTGTAGAAGTAAGTCGGCATACAAGAGCTTGATTAGTCTCATCCGGAATCATGGATACAACAACTTTATTGTAATATATACTGGAAAAAACAGCTGCGATTCTGATCTAGACAAAAACACCGTATGAACTTGCTTTTTCTGATCATTTTTTACTGTTTGTCAAAGAAAATTGAAACCAATTCGCTTAACACTAGGACATTTTTCCGAACAATATTGGTTATTCGTTTCTTCGCAACACTCCTAAAAAACAAACTGCGAATATGAAACAAATTCCAATATCTTGGATAGACTCCCAGCAGTATGTGTTTTTGCAAAATAACTTCTAGCAGATTTTTATCTATTGCTTTCTTTCGTTTTGTTGGTCTTCTCAGCAGTCTCTTACAAGCTTCCATTGTTTTTTTTTCACAAGAGCGTGATCTGTTGGGGATGTGAGTTCATGTGAAATCCAGTCTAAACGCAAGCATATCAAGCTTCGGAAAACCACTAAATACAGAACTATTATGCTTATAAACAATGTTTATTCCTTTCTCTCTTAGAAACATGTCTGCCGCCCAGGGGAGCTGCCGCCTAAGAAAAACCCAGTACTCTTTCACGAAGGGTGCCATACTTTGACCTGCAATGGTTAAACAACTGGCCAATAATTGGCCGACTTCCATTCAGGATTAACAATTGTGCCAAATGCTCTATAACTGCATGTGTCTTAAAACTGACAACACTAATCACGGCGATGATTAGAATCACGACTGCCTCAGTATCAAGGCACCAAATTTTTGAATCATAGACCTCTTCAATTGAATTCAGATTATCTGCCATTCGGTTAATATCAAAAGGATCCCACGTGCGGGAAATGAAGTTAAAATATCTAGAGTTGAGCTTCCAATCATCTGAATCGACAATTCAACTTTCTCATTTTGCCCTCTCGGAATCCATTGCGCTTCAAGGCAAACATTGTTCTGTAGACAAAACTGAAATATTGAAACCACAAGTTTGTTTCACGAGTTTAACAGAACTTCCTACGTGAACTATACGAGCAGCATTCTTTCTGTCAGAAAAAAAATCTTCACTTTCCCGTTCGCTACTTGAGAACGAAAAGTCTGCAAGCTATACAGAATTGTTTTCAGTTCTCTAAAAGTAGAACTCTTTCTCATCTCCTTTTCATTCAAAAGCTCAACCGCAAGCAAACTTTAACAGAATTATTCGCAACGGAATAAGAGCCTGAATCTGTACGACAAACTACCTCATATAAGTGCCAGCACGTCCAGTTGAATCAAAACCTTTAAGAAGCCCGTGGTGATGTCCTGTGTCATTAGCGTCACAAAAATTATTGAGCAAGTAAAATGCTTCGAAATAGGAAAGCTATCAAAGGCATCAATATACTGAATCAAAAAAATAAATTTCATCCAAAAGTTGACTTGGGACGAATAAGGTGTCAGATAAAGAACTACCTGATTGAATACAACAGTACATTTGTCTTGTGAAAATTCTTGTAATGCTTCCCATAGTTAAACTGAATGACAATAAGATTCCAGCAACTTTTGCGACTCTTAAAATTTTTTCGTATGGAAATTCCGAAATAAGACCTTGCAAAATAGATTCTGCTTTTGCGTTCCCTTTCTCTGGTACAACAAACATACTTCTCATGGTATTAACAATCAATCCAAGCCGTTCTCCCATCTGCATTGGCTTCCAACAAGACTTTTCCTCATTCACTTTCCAACCGACATTAACTAAATCGTTTCGTACTGACATGCTCAAGCGATGAGCCTCTTCATGGGAAGTATTTCCTCCAATACCTTCGTCAATACCATTATTGCGGCAACACCTTGTGCTTTCCCTCGCGAAACGAAAGGTCCTAATATTTTAGCTAACATTTAGTAGACCAAAGAAAGCCCGAACGCGGTAAAACTCGAAATAGAAAATACCTACACTCCCCATTAGAATAAATCCACATAAAACATAGAAATTGCCAAACTTCAGCGGGGCTATATCAATACAATGATATTCCGACTCTAAATCTCTAAAGGGGGAGAATATCAGCTGGGACGTAAGTCCTGTTTCCTCCTCCTGCCACATCGTTGTGACGAAGAGAATAAACTAAACTAAATCGAAAGTGAAGAACCTTTAAACTTTAATCTTTATTAAGTTTCAAATAGTAAAGCTAGTCCTGAAACTGCTGAGATGTTGGCGTAACTAGCGGTTTTTGATGGGGGAGGAAACCGGAGTACCCGGAGAAAAACCCCGACGTCGGAGAAGGACCGCAAACCCAGCTCACATACTTCCCCGGCAGGGAACCGAACCAGGTGTCTCAGGGATTCCCCCCCCTCCCCTCGTGATCTCGCCCCATCAGGGCGAAAT
>JANSTQ010050117.1:0-15373 GCA_026167885.1 Bergia puertoricense | reverse complement strand
AAATTTATGAAAAACTCACTCGTGCAAATTAATTCCAAATTGAACACGAAACCATATGATAACTGCTACTAATCACTACTGTTGGCTATAATTAATATTAATATCAATATCACTGAATCATAAACAAATATTGTTATCACTGTCGCTATATCACTGCCATTATTCTTGTCACTGCTATCAATGTTATATTATTTTTGATGTCGTTGTTACAGTTATGATATGTAGTTGGAATATATCGAGATATATTCATTATTGACCGTGGTGCTGAGATGGGATGGAGTGGGCCGGCGATGGGGGAGGAGGGACACCCGGTGCTTGTCAGCACCTTGATTCCCGAACATTTTCGACATTATACATGTAATAGAAAAGAAGGTTTGCACACGGTTATAAATGCAACAGTCATTGTATCCCAAAGTCAAAATATCTTCCACTTTTAGTCAGTTAATACCAGCACGTGGGATTTGAAAACGAGTAGCAGTTTTGCCAAATAGCCGAATAATACCAGCGGATAATATGCATATACCAACGTACAACAGAAAACATTATCAGCCTACCGTCAAAAATATCGTCATGTGTCTTTGATGCCTTTACTCTATCGAATATTCCTCCTTTTCCCTCGATTCGAGAGTGTTTTCACTTCCATTGTTTCGCGCCGTCATTTTATTTTGAATTTGTCAGTCCCAGTCCCACGCTGTCCAGAACGACTGCCACCGAGTCCACTAACTCATTCCCAGTTCTATTCAGTCCGCTGTAAACGGCCCTGAAAAGATTAATAACGCGACGTATTGGCCTGGGAATCAATTCTAGATGTTCAACCATGAAATGGCGGCGGTTGAAATGATTTTAAAAATACTGACGGGAATCGAGGAAAAAAGGGGAAATACTCGATAAAGTGAAGGCATCAAATACACAAGATCATGTTTTGACGGTAGGCATATCTGGATGTCGACTTAAGCATAATGTACGCCGAGATTAAAAGTGGGCTGTTCGGCGAAATTGCTACTTGTCTTTCAAACCCCATGTTTCTCACTGCAACACAGTTTATGATGGGAAGTGGTTGTGATGTTGCCAGCTGGAAAAACTTCATGTAGTGTTTTTGTTTCCAGGAAACAGAGAGGCGGCTTTTATTAGCGCTGTGACGTCAGCGGGCGTGGCACATGCTGTTACGTCAGCCTGTAGTTCGGGCGAGCTGAGCAGCTGTGATTGTGATCGATCCAAGGCGGGAAACTCGAGGCGTGGATGGACGTGGGCGGGGTGCAATAGTAATGTAAAGTTTGGAACAAAGTTTGCGGAGAGCTTCGTGGACGCGCGGGACCGCGGGAACACTCCTCGGGCAGTGATGAACAGACACAATAACAGAGCAGGCAGAGAGGTTTGTTGGGGGTAATCTTTTCAGAAATTGAAGATGGGGGTTTAGGGTCTGGCTTGGGACAAACCAGATTTAGAATAAAAATTAAATAATCTAATGTAAATTCTAGTTAATTTTTTTGATAAAATTAATAAACATTTTGACATGAATGGGTATAGCTATAAGTTCTTTATCCATCCGTGAAATGTAATTTTAACATTGATGGAATTGCCTTTTGGAGCCGTTTGACTACACGTTCTATCCGACAAAATTCGTTGCTCATGTATTCTACAAAACAATATGCACAGAGTTTGACTTGTTGGCGAGTCCTGCGGGTTGCGAAAAGGAGGAATGGGGAAAGGAAAAACTCATCCATTCTCCCCATTCTCCCTGCCTATGTGATTCCCACTTTTTGCAGTATGGGCAAACAGTTTTCCAGGATCTGATTCTATCAGTATCAAAGTCAGAGTTTACAAAAATAGTACTTGTACAAAATTGGTTTTAAAACATGAAAAAATAGGAGATTGCCTGACAACCAGTGGTAGGTTGTTCCAGAGAAGCTTGATTCGGTTGAAGAACGATTTTTTGCAGTTTAAGCAGATGACGGTAAATTAAGACAATCTATTCTCCTTTCAGGCGTTAACAGAACTGCTTTACAAGAAGTGCAAATGTCATGGACTCTCTGGATCCTGTTCAATGAAGACGTGTTGGATGCAGCAACCACCCTTTCGCCAAGTTGGCATTTATTTGAAGGACAAGTACAACAGTGCCCATGAGATGGTTGTCAAACTAAACAGAAGAGGAAAAAGACGCCTCAAACCAAAACACAGTTACCTCAAGAGACCTTCGGAAAGTGATCTGATTTACTACGAGAAATCGCCGAGCTACTGCGATTCAAACCCAACTGATAACTCCGTCGGGACGAGAAAACGGCGATGTAATATTTCCTCGTCGGGGATTGACGGCTGTGAGCTGCTATGCTGTGGTCGAGGACACAATATTCAGCAGGCAAAAGTGACGCGAAACTGTAACTGTATTTTCCAGTGGTGCTGCAAGGTGATTTGCGACAAGTGTAAAAAAATTGTTCATATTTATACGTGTAAATGATTGATCGCCACGGTAAAATAGCTGTGAACTTGAGCGTTTTTTCTTTTCCAGTCGGAATGGAAACTAAGGAAAAGGCTTCGATAGTTAAGATTATTATATTGTCCAGAAACGGTCAAAGTGCCAAAGATACTACAAAAACCCCAAAACAATTCCTTGGCCTAAAGACGCCATGAATTGACCGATTTCATCCCACTTGTTCAGCAATGCATGGGTCGGGACCATCCAAGTTTTGTCGGAGCCAGTTCTTTTTGTTATGAAGTACTTTCTGAAGTATTTAGTTTTAGCAATTGTTTCGGAGATTAGTTAAGTAGAACTCTTTTATCTAGAAAGATGGTAACCCTGATTGGCCAGAGATTTTAAAATAAGAGAAGGAAAGGAAGACAGTCGCAAAATAATGAAATCACTTTAAATAGAAATTTTGAGGACTGTCGAAGATGGCAATAAGCATTGCCTGGGGACCAGCTTGCGGTTCGGGTTTTTAATCATTTGTAGCTTCCCCCCTTTTTTGTTTGCTCAATTTTGATTCAGCCTAAGTTATAGATGGTGCTTATTTATGAAGTCTCAATACTTTGCATGTTTGTGACATACTTTATCAACCTTCAAAGCTCCGTTTCCAACCATGATGCTCTTCGGGCGTTCGTTCTTGTTTTGGTTGGTGGTTAGCTGAAAGACACCCACCTATGCATGTGATATCATCACGTCTCGCATATATTTATTTGACAGATACTTGAAAGAAATTTGCGTACGAAATAAATTATTTTATTATTCACCAAGCCATAAATTACCAGGACAAAAATGTAATACACATGCGTTCAAATATCATATCAAAACATATGTGCTTGCTAACACATTTCCTGCAGTGCCACTTTTTGGGGCTTATCATTCACATCCATTTACTCAGTCTAAATTGTCAAAGTTTTTGGCTGGATAAAAAATAAACCAAATATCACACACCTGCTTGAGAGATACAAGCTTTATTTTTTCGTGTTGAAAAGATGTCTCACTCTTTTGCTGCGCGAATTCCTGAGATTAATTTATTTTCAACAGTCAAAGATAAAAATCGTATCTTCAAGCGGCCAGGTAATATCTTCTATTTGCAGGTAAAAAGTATTTATCAAATCTGCAAATTTAGTGATGTTACTTCGTATCACAACTCCAAGAATTGAACGCCCACGGCGCATGTCGGTTGCAAACGGGTCTTATTTAAAGTGCTTTTTTTTTTATGAAAAAGTGTTTCACCTTACAAAAATGTGGACTTTGGACTAAAAATTCGCACACAAAATGCGGCTGCTGTATTTATTGCCCTACCTCATCCGAGAAAACATCATAGCCTTAAGGATAAAACAAAAGAGAAGCATGATTCCTCTACTGCTACTTTTTTTATTCAACCTCCACATGCACCCCTCCCTCGGAGAGATTTATATAGTTGATTATAGTGAGTTGGTTCAACTTGTTTTTATTTGTTCCCTTTCACTACAAATATTCAGTGTAGAAAATAAAAACTCAAGAAAACGTACTTCAATTATAGTTTCAAGCATTTTTGAAAATAAATATTTTGTAAATAGAGTAACTTTATATAGAAATCTGCCGTGTAGATAGTATTGATAACTGTCACTTCAAAAACAGTTACTTGAATTCAAAATAAAACCTTTTGTCAGTAGTTGTATACGTGTTTATCTTAACTCCGAAAAACAACATTTTCCTTGCTGCAAGACACTATGAATAACAAAAAAGTGTATATGGAAGACAGTCTATCGATAAAAGTCAAAGATGGACAAAATATCACAGCGACTATTGATTGCAATGCTAAAATGCATGGAAAATGTTACAGCCAAAAAGGACAAGGCGGCCTGTAACTGAAATTTACAGTTGTAGGTCTTAAAAAATATATTTTTTGGTGATCAAGCGCGGTCCGGACTGGAAACAAATTCATGCGTAACGAGCCCGATAAAACTATTTATTTCCTTTGGAAATAAATTGCCTTTATTGTCAACATTATTACTGCTACTATTATTACATAAGATATACACGCATTTTTTTTTATAAGAACAAACTTTATAAGAACACCCAGGCTGAGTTTTGCCCGAAAATTAAGAACAAGCTAAGAACAAGCTCAGATTTCAGTATTTTTTTATGAATAAAAGTCCACAGATAAAATTGTAAAGTTCATGATTACGTCCCAACCAAAACTGAATTTTTCTTTTAAGCGGTAACATCAACTTCAATTAAAACATAACGTTCAGTTAACACTAGACGTATGTATATTGCGTTTAAAAACAGCTCAATTTGGCGACAAAAAGAGACATACATTACTGTATTGTTTTCTACATCTAATCCAGAGTCTGGAATAATCTGGAAATAAGAACAAATTAAGAATAATTTGAGGCTGAAATCGCCAAAAACTTAAGAACAGGTCAGACTCAGCCAAAATTTACTGGTTCTTATAAAAAAAAGCGTACCGTATATGTGCACGTGTTACTGTTAAAGCCTGCTTATTGCAATTTCATCTAATTTCGTGCCTGAATTTGAGGTTATTGACAAACGAGCAATCACCGTTGATAAACGAGGATCCTCACGCATGGCCATGTCGTGAAACCCCAAGTGTTGCAGTGGGATGTTCACCACAACCCGGGATGTCAAACCATTGAGCTGCAAGCGCGCTCCAAAATACTTCTCGTAAATCTGTTGCAACATTTTCACAATTGCCCGGCGAAAAACGGGGATTCTTGCTACGTAAATCACTGGGTTAATGCACGAATTCCCATAATGGAGAAATTTAGTGAAGTAAATCACATTTTGAGAAATCTTGACAGGACAGGAGCCAGATGAACACATATAGATATATATTGCGTTCAGTACGACAAATGGCGACCAGGTAACGAAAAACATTACCGTAACAAAAAACAATGTCCGTATCAGTCTCATGTCTTCATTTTCGTCCGCGCGTCGGCGTTGCTGGGCATGCGCTTTTCCCAAGCGATTTCTCATTTTCAAAAACAGAAGAAAGTATGACGCCATTGTGGTGAGAAGCGGTACTCCGAGACACAGAAAAACGATATTCAAGTAAATAGTATAGATATGAAATCGAACAAATTTCAAAAGCACAACAATACCGGCGCAAAGCCAAATTGTTATAATTGCAAGGAAATATGCGCGAGATTTCAAAAGACGGTATCTGATGGGCTTTAGGACGGAATATAACCTTTCAAACGCTATCACAGCGATAGAGAAAAACGAAGCGAACCCGGATAACATGTCGGTGGTGAAATAAACGGCTGAAAACAAGGAGCTTGGTGTCCATTCGGGGTTGGAAGAATATCGGGAAACAATAACAATCCAGAGAGGGATGGCAACTCCGCCTACCATCAGGTCGGCCGATGATAGATTGATAAGAAAGAAATGCGTTCGCTTCCGCTTGGCTTGCTTTCTGCTAAATGCTACTATAGTGAGTACGTTAGCAGCCATGGTTATCACTGCTATGAGGCCAAAGGCTGTACACCAGGCAATTGCAGTAGTTGAATTGTTGTCTACCAAAAGGCCATCATCTCCTGTCCTGGCGCTTTGATCTCTAGTCGAAGTGTCATTCATTCCTGCCACGAGACGTTTCACGAATCCTCAATATGCGTGGATGCGCCCTGAAAGATATTTCAAGTTGATCCATTTCATTTTATTTTCGTTTCACACTAAGTTTAGCTTTTGAAACACTAAGTTCCCAAATCGGAGCATCGAATCTAGAAACTTCAATGAAGCTTGAGCTTACCGCGGACTACTTCTGAACCCAGCGGCCTTAGTTTATACTGTTCAGGGGCTCAAAGGGAATAATGGAATAAGAATAACGGAAATATTGCTGTTGGAATATTGAATAATGTCCTTTTTTGGTTGGAATAATGAAAAATTGCCTTTTGGGCGAGAATAGTTTTTAATTCTTACGGAATAATGATTGGTGTTTTTTGACAGGAATAATAGAATATCGAAAATTTTCGAGCAGGAAATATGGAATAATGAACAACACATTAATCGTCTTCAGTCCACGAATACTGTAAAATTAAAGTTTGTATGTTTTTTTTTATCATTTTGACATGTTGATGTTGAATATTGTTAGTCCGGTATTAAAGTGAATTCCATATTTGCAACAAATAATAAATGTGCTCCGTCTGTTTTTCATAAAATAAACTCAGGTCTACTTATAGCAAGAAGTAGCAAGAAATCTTCCAACGCCAGACACTAACTTTTTTCCCATTACTATATTTCAGCGGGATGTCCTAATGAGTGCAAAATAAACAAACGCTATTGCCAGTTAAGTTTTAAAAAACTTTTCAATACTTTAAGCATTTAAGTATTGAAACACATCCATCAAAAACTTATTGTTTTCAGGGGTAAGCAATAAAATATTTAGACTTTAATTGAACTGCCCGCAAGTATGCGGTTATGTATCGACTTTCACACATTTAAAAGAGACACTCAGGTTGTTTTACGCGCCAGGGCTAGCCAGCGCCTCAATTAGTTAAATAATTTTAACCAATTCGGATGACATAGACAAGTACATAGACCTACGATTTTTATATACACATAATTATAGTTATTTATAGTTAGTTTTATAGTTACTTATAGTTAGGATTAATGATAGTTTAAACTAGCAGATGTATAGCAAGTATGTAGAGAGGCTTTTAATAAACCTTTATTATTATTATTAATATTGGCTGTTAACGTTTATGACTTCAATTAAGTGCGATTAATAGATTTCAGACCACTTCATTGCTTTTAGTTTGCTCTTCAGCTTAAGCCTGGTTCACACTTGTGAACCAGGCTTAAGAAATTTAAATAACAAAGGAAATAACAATGATACACCTGTGTGAACTTGTTCCATCTCGTCACACACTTGGTATGCCTTTGTCTTTTCCTTTGTTATTTAAATTTCTTATGCTTATACTTATTTCACAAGTGTCAACTAAACTTTAGAGTTATCCACGGGCTTTAGAAAACTGTAATTTATACCTTATTCTCGGAAATAAACAATGCATGTTGTTAACGTGAATTCAAAAAATTGGCGTTAATTTTATGTACTTTAATTTACGTCATTGTTAATTAAAAGCACACTATTTAAAAGTATTGTTACTTTAAGAAACCTTTGTTTCCTGCAAAGTTACGCCTGGTTCACACTTGTGAAATAAGCATAAACACAAGCATAAGAAATTTAAATAACAAAGGAGAAGACAAAGGCATACCAAGTGTGCGACGAGATGGAACAAGCTCACACAGGTGTATCATTGTCTTTTCCTTTGTTATTTAAATTTCTCATGCTTGTGCTTATGCTTATTTCACAAGTGTGAACCAGGCTTTAGCAAAAGTTACATTCCATTTACTGGAATCAGACGATACATCATCCTGAATGTATGGAGAGCTGCAGGAATAACAGAGGCAGTAAAAAGTGCCAGGACGGGATGCATTCCATCCCTGGACCCATTCATTAAATTGTATAGTTAACCTATATAATTTTAAAGTATCTTTATTGGTATAACTTGCTGTTACAATATTGTTTACTGGTATTAAACCTCGATTTTGGTTGTTGGAAATTGTTGTTTGTATTACGCATAGAGCATCAAATTCGCGTTAATTAAATGCATGTAAACGTAACCTTTCGAAAATTCGCGTTAATTAAATGCATGTAAACGTAACCTTTCGAAAATTCGCGTTAATTAAATGCATGTAAACGTAACCTTTCGAAAATTCGCGTTAATTTTATTATGCGTAGATTTTGTTCGCGTTGTTAACATGCATTGTTAATATCCTGTAATAAGGTAACCAGCAAAAATATTACTATTCAGACATAAAAATATCAGATCTGGTTTCCTGACTTGTTTTCAGACCAAATTTTGTAATTTTAGACTTAACGATAGATTTGTTCCCCGTTTTCATGGGCGCAAAATGTCTTTCATACGCTTCATTTCCACATTTCCAAAAATGTTACTCAATTTCAGACCAAAACATCAAAATCGATACCCAACTGACCATAACAAAAAGGATGGTGACTGATAGATTTACCCATAACTCCTAGCGCGCCAAAAACCTTAAAATGCTCATAAAATCGTACTGAAAGGATCTAAAAACTTTAGACCTGGCATACGCAATGTTGTTAGTGCATGGACAAGTTTCTTAAAACAATGGCCTTCCATGTGCACCTATTGGCTGCGTTGGGTACTTAGGTTCGCAAAGCATTGTGGTCAAATGTACAGCCGCCATTTTTTTTTTCGGTATGGTGGATTCCAGACCAAAAGAGCTCCCAAACCATACCCTTTGGGGCTGCACATACCTATTTAGCTCATATATAGGTATATATACCACTCCCCACCCCCGAATTCCTTTTGAAAATTTGATAATTAACAACTGTCTGATTGGCTGTTTAGCCGTATGAAAAACTAACTTTTAGCTCAAAGCAGCTCGATCTTGTAGAATTTATTTACAGCGAACACTCAAAAAAGAGCAAAAACAATGGGAAACACTACACACTTGACGACAAACAAGACAAAAGAGGGGTTTGAAAACTTTATCATATCAATAATAGTATATTCACTGACAATAAACCATAATTGTCCAAAAGTCTTGAGCTAAATAAAAAGAATATAACTAATTTGTTTAGCAGATGGGGTTGGGAGTGATTTGCAAGTTGTTTGTCGGTCAACCTTCAACCTTGTTCCCAGGGCTTTTCCTTAGCAAGATGAAGCCCTCCATTTTGCTAGGAAAAAGCCTTGGGAACGAGTATGAGTGTCGGTTGGGTCAATCTTCATGTGCAACTGATTTATTTTCTCTAGCCGGGTTTAATCTGGTTTTCCATCCATTTTCTTTGACATTTCACGGCGTGCAAGCATTCTTTGGATCCTTAATTAGCATCTATGGCAAGTTTTATAAAACTACACTTGATGACGTCACAGTCTTGTGACGTATTTCTGATCCTTGGTACGAGGGCGTTGACATTCCTGCCATTCAGAGTTATCGATACTCAGTTAAAAGATCTTCTTAAAATTGTCGAACGCTACATAGTTATGTATAACAAAATGCAAAACACATGTTTGCCAAACAAGCGAGTGTATACCTATGACGTCACTAAGTGCAATTTTCAAGATGGCGGACGAGTGGAAACTTCTGAGGGCTGGTTTGTAAAACTACACATAGATTGCGGAAAACTATGGCGAATTTCGTAAACAAGAACTTCAATGCCTCATTTTAAGTATAGCGGTTAGTAGAGGGCCCCCTACTAATATGAAATAGTAAGATCTAAGGTCTACAAATTACTTTATATATAAAATTCGTCAAATAAACGCACACACAAATACAATTATGCATAAACAATTCTAAGATTAATATAAAACCCTAAAACCTAATTGACTCTAAGCCCTAACCGTGATGTAACCAGTAATTGGTGGCCAAACCGCTCACAGATTTCGAACATTTTACGGCATGATTTAAATCATTAAAAAGTTTGGCAGCTGAAATGACCAGATATGGAAGTTAATTTACATAAATGGAATATTTTACATAAATACCATAATCAAATGTGAAATGGCACTGCTTTCTCGCGTAGTTTTAAATGCGTTTTTAATTTCCATTTTTAAGGGTTTCTTAGAAATAAACGTTGTTTTCTTAGTCCCAACCTGAGGCATGTTCTTATAAGAAAGGTTCTTTAAAAATTAATAATAATAAAACAATAATAATAATAATAATAATAATAGTTTATAATAAAAACAGTAAGAATAGTAATACTACTACTACTACTACTACTACTACTAATAATAATAAAAATAGCAATAATAATGATAATAATAACAACAATATTAATAATAATAATAATAACAATAATTTATAATAAAAACAGTAAGAATAGTAATAATAATAATAATAATAATAGCAATTATAATGATAATAATAACAACAATAATAATAATAATAACAATAATAATAATTTATAATAAAAACAGTAAGAATGGTAATAATAATAATAATAGCAATAATAATGATAATAATAACAACAATATCAATAATAATAATAATAATAATAACAATAAAAGTTGCGCTTGATCGTTTTGGCGCCACCAAGATGGCAACATGTCGATTGGTCGCATAATTCCAACTTTCCCCGCTGGTCGCATGGTGAGAAATGGAAGGTTGTTTTACTAATCTAAAAACAAAATAGGAACTCATTTGTCTATATGTTCCATTTATTTACCATACAAGGCCCCTGCAAAATTGGTTTATAAGTCAGTCATCTGCTTTGAAACTGTAAACAAAAAACTGGAGTTCTCCGTTTTTTACTTGCAGTCCTGTAAAACCGCTATAGATATATCCTTTGCTTAGCAATTCTTTTTATTTCAACGCTGTTTTTGGTCTGAATCTATCGAGTTTTCATGCAAGTTTATAGTGATCAGTTTATTGGAAATTTTGTGTTAAATTTACTATTTTGCAAAGCATCTCTCTACATTGTCTCCGTATGAGTGACTGTGGCTTAATTGTTCAAGTAAATTTAAGAATCCCAATCAACCAATTTTGTGGTTTATATACGCACCGTCTGTCAATCCTCTGTTATTTGTTCGAGAACGCCAAATGCGGGGACTTTAAAGAACCCAAGTTATTCTCATTGAAAGTAGGACAGTAACCCCGCGGTGTTTAATGCAAGATTATTGTATTATTGTCCAAGATGATTGTCATTACCTTCAACAGATATAGTGACTTGCACTTTTCTGCTTTCACACATAACCTATACGACCAGGGCTATGGTTTTTTAAGTTGTCGAAGGTTATTGAATCATTTAACGACACTGGTTACACAGTACATTTCGGCATCGAAATTCAGCTTATCTCTTATTATTGTTCACCTAAATGTTTTGTGAGCTTTTCCAATAAGACAAAAGAAATATCTTGGCCGGCTTTTAAGAAGGAAAATTTAAAACGGAGGTTTGCTTCAACCGCCTCAATTATATGTCCCTTTTATAAATAACTTTTTTTTAACGTTCTAACGGCCAATATATTTATTTTAGTTTTCATCCTTTTACTGTTATTGTTTCAAGTATGTGTCAAGTGTGTAGTTTTATTTTCCTATTTTAGGGGATCATAATCTCTCGAGTTGCCTCGTTTTGAGCAAGGTAAAAGAGCTCAAATGATGGCGTTTTTCTTCTTTTTTAATCATTTTTTACTCTTCACCCACGGTAAATTCGAGTGTATTGATTTTAAATCGGAAGACCTACCAAAATGAAATGAAAAACTGCGTAGTTTTCTTTCCAGTCGTGAGAAAACATCAGAAGGAGTAGGAAGTTATCACTTTCAGCTGTCATCACAATCAAGTGTATCTGAACTGACTAACGAAAAACGAATGTCACCAGTTAGCTACAAATCACAAATATAAAAAGTAAAACTAACCACAGTTGAATTATTTTGGATAGATTTTTTAACTCTTGAACCATGAACTTTTAAGATGTGATGTTAAACGTTTAACCATTATGTATTTACTAAGAAATACTCTCGAGTTTAGACTAGCAAGCTCGCTAGTTAAAAGGGCGTCATTCAGCTCAGACTCGTGTTCCCAGCTGCTTTCAAAACCTTTCATTACTTTCTGTGATTAAAAATGTATACTTCTTAAAGCAGAAACGACACCATGACTTGAGTTACTTCTAATCGGTGAGAGGAATGTAAACGATAAGCTCGATTTGCGCCTGTGTGTTAATTTGACACATTGTCTCAGAGCTTTTCGAACTGTTATAGTGGTCAAAAACTTTTATATGCGCCTTATTTGCCGAAATTTCTTTTAAAAATCAATTCTGTTTTGATGTACATTTTTTTGTAAGTATTGCCGAGATAAAAACTGGTCTCGTACGGTTTTCTGTATTGTGACCCAAAGACATAAATGACACTTACCGTTCTGTGTGTTGTGCTGATGCAAAAAGACAAGAGTCGATAACTTCTTTGTATCTATGTTGGAGTGGCTGGAATGACGCAAAGTGGTCACGGTAAGCGGTCGATGATCTCCGGTTCAATGACTTAATAGAACGGCAAAGTGCTGATTAAGAATGCAGAACTTTTGCTAATAAAGCCATTAGCGGCAGCAGCTTGATAAAAACATGCGGGGAATAATATACTTTGGTATCGAGTAATTGCCTGTTATATATATTTCATAAGGCGCAATATATACAGGCGGAAATTTATGATTTTTTTACATGTCTGTTCCGAGATTTATTGTTGACGCGAATGTTGCTAATAGAACCGACTGCTCTATATTATTGGTTTGTCTGAAGATAATATTAGATAGTAGAGGACGTACAGTCTCAGCTGCCTTACAATTAAGTCATAATTTAAAATATTCAAACCGGTTACAAGAACCGTTTCATAGGAAAATTGAGGCTGCAAAAGATTTACTTGAAGTCCGTGATACTAATTTATAAATTTTATTTTATTTCATTTACTTTGAAATACGATTTGTTGTGTGGGTTTCTTGTTCTTTCCATTTTATTGTATCTCATTACCTCATTATGAAGAGGAGAATAATCGAAGCCTTTATTGTTGCGCAAAAGTTCATCATGAAAATTCGCGACGCTTTGACCAAGAAGTTCGTTTTTAACTTAAAGTTTGTTCAAATTTTAGAATAAGCCAAGATTTGAGACACTATAGAAATCAGATATTCATTTTGAACGATTGTAAAAATGAGCATTTTTTAATGACAACTCCCGTCAGCTCAAAAAAACTTTTAAAGTGTGGATAATTAATTTTCCAAATCGTCTTTTATTGCTCGCAAGTTTTAATCTACATGCAGTTTCGTTCTCTTTAAATTCAAAACGTTTAGTGCAAATTTCCAAAATAACAACACAGTTAAGCTCTTTCGTGTTATTCAGTTGATTTTCTCGTTAAATCGTTAGAAAAAAAACAGCTGTTCGTGTTTATATGAAATAACGACTACATAATTAACCCGGCAGTTTAGGGGAGAACAGTTTCCAAGTAGTAATAATTCATAAATCGTACAGCTTTCTTAAAATTTAGTCTGTATTTATAGTTTCAAGTGGAAAGATGCGACAAGAAAAAAAAAAGGTATACTGGAAGCTGGAACGATTTTAATATTACTAAGTTTTCCTCCACATAGCAGCAACAAGTTTAATACGACTTGAGTTTGTCAGTGTTTTCCGGTAAAGAAGTAGATTTGTTGAGATAGATATAATCGCTCAACAATACGAGACAATACCATCAGCTCCGTAAACAGCAACAATCAAAATCTTTTCCTTGGCGTTACCAGAAAGGATTCTTGATTTTTAAAAGCTTTTTCTAGCTCGGTAACCAAGTTTAAAATAATTGGTTGTCTTAAGAAGCAAAGGGAATTATTTACCCACAAGTCGTATCTCGTGGGAATTTACCTTTTTATATGAAAGCTTGTTCGAGTTTATGTTTCCTTAGTATTAAGCCAACCCTTTTCAGGCTTTCCAGATTTTCCTTGACCTGTACAAACTCGGCTGATGCACACGAAAAGAACCTTAAGGCATGCGAAGTAATTACTTTCGAGGGAGTCACGTTGGAGGGAGTCATGATCAGTTGCGTTATGAAAGCGTGTGGGTGTGGAGTCATTAACATTATTTGTCCTGTTTTCACAAGTACGTTATCAAACCTTTTCAACAGCATTTCAATAACATTTAAATGAAATGGATGTGTAAGTATAGAAAGGTTTTAACTGTTTTCTAAAGTATGAAACTAGCGAAACAACCTTAACCGTGAACATGATTTGTTCATTTTGCACTCAATACAGCGTCCTGTTGAAGCATACTAAAGGGGAAAAAAGATAATATTTGGCATCGTGTAAATTTCTTCCTAAGTAGATCAGGCCTTATTTTGAAAAAGACGGAGCACATAGTATTGTCTGTTGCAAATGTGATATGCAGTCTAATACCGAATTAATGATTTTCAACAAAGGCTAAAAGTTTTGGGTTGGAACTTGTAAAATTCTCCGAACGTTTTCGGTTTGAAACCATCATAATTTCAGCCTTATTTCATTTATTGTAACCCTTTTTAGCGAACTATGTCCAAAACTACTAATTATACACACGAAAATAGCCTTTAGAAAGGCATTCGTTGCACATGACGTAAGCACGTTTTCGGTGATATTAATCCGGTGGAAGGAGGAAGTGTGGGCGTGGATCACTCACAATGTTGGGTCTTTTGTTTTCACAAGGTTCGGTTCCTATTGAAAGATGATTTTTAATGTAAAATGAGCTGCACGCGGAGCCTCAAAAAATACTGACCAATCAGCAAATTTCATTTCGATGGGTACGTGAAGACGTCTATTAAAACTGACCAAGCTGGCGTTCAATCAAACAAAGCGACATAAACATCATAACCGAAAAACCGGCTTCGCACTTTTAATTCACCACACATATCAGAGTTATATTCTCTAATTGGAGGTGCAGGTGCAGGGCTACTATTATTATTATTATTGCCCACTCAGTAAGCGGAAAACATAAAGGTGTTCGGTGACTCACGTCATGTTTATTTTTCCTCAGTGTTTCCTTGATGAATTATTGCATTGTTAATCTCTTGGAACAGAAAAAAATCTTTCCGTGTCATGGATTATTCACCATGTTTCTATAAAAACAAGAAATTTCACAATATGTGATAATAAAGACTTACGATCACTTGCTGTGATTCTTTGCATAAATTGTCATTTTTATGGTCCAGGAAAGGTGAGCTGAACACGTAACTCAAAAATCTCTAAGCTGAGCATTTTCTTTAAGAGGATGAGGGTGAGGAAAACGAAAGGGAAAGGGAGACGGAAACAGAGAACGAAAGTGAGAGGGAAAGGGAGAGGGAGAGGGAGAGGGAAAAGGAGAGAGAGAGAGAGAGAGAGAGAGAGAGAGAGAGAGAGAGAGAGAGAGAGAGAGAGAGAGAGAGAGAGAGA
>JANSTQ010050006.1:0-15377 GCA_026167885.1 Bergia puertoricense | reverse complement strand
TGAGAAACAAACAGTTGACTCGGTTAAACGGGGCAACTTTTTTGTCATATAAACGCTCGCTAAAGTTGACTCGGCTAAGCGAGTGACCCTTCTACGCGGGACAACTTTTCTCCATATAAACGGGGCCTTAAGTTATAAAACCTTTCCTCGTTGCTAATTCTTCTATTTTAAATTAACTCAGTTAATTTATCGTATTCTTACCACAAATATTCCGTTCATAGCAGTCTGCTGTTTTCCTTAACTGTCGTTGTTTCATTGCACAGAGTTTATGGAGTTGAAACGCAAATCGGTTTTATGGCCTATTATCATCCATAGAAAACAGTAGGAAACCTGGTGTTTATTTGAAGAAATTACATTTCTGAAGTTACAAAAGCCTGTTGTTATGAAGATTTGGCGGTAATAATTGATAAATAGATTAAGTTCTTTAATAAATAGATTAAGTTCTTTAATGCTAATCATCGAACAAACGTCAATAAACTGAGCTGATAGTTATCCAGTTTAGGGAAAAGTTTTTCATTAAAGCTTGAATTAACCGAAATCTTAAAAAGATGTGGGAACGGACAATCGTTGGAAGTTGCTTCATAAAAAGCTCTTTTAAATTATTACAATAATGAGCGTTGCGAACACTGAGAGCAGAGATAAGTGTTGCATGTAAAATAATTGAAACTGCCAATCCAACTTCTAGCGATGAGTTCTAAAAAAATAAATTCATACGCGACATTGAAATCAAAATGTTCGAGCCTTGATGAATTTAGAAAATTCACTCAAAGGACTAATCTTGTTTGTGCCCGTTTTGCCCGTTTTGCCCAACAGTCTTTAAGACTACGATGAACCGGCCAGTTGCGATTTGACTGTATGATAATACGGGACTTAGTGGAATCTTGTTCGGGCTATAATCATACGAGTTGACAAGAAAACTCTGCCAGCGTAAATTTGGAACATGACTGATTACAAACAAAATTGGATGACGCAATATTCTGTTACCGATTTATCATAACAATATACAGTTTCTTAGAAAAAAAAGGCATAAGAATGGGTTTGAGTAAAACTCACTGTTATTTGAAAAATAGCATTACTGAGTGAGGAAAAATTCTCCCTTTCCATTTGTTTGCTGTCACTTTTGAGAGGTTAGTTGTTGTTCATTTGGTAAATTTTTCTTACTTTAATAACTTGTCATTTTTAATCTAATTTAATCCAAACTGATGTAATCTATTCTACGGTCATTTAATTTGATCTAATCTGATTTGATCGGATCTAACCTATCAGTACTATCTAACCTAATACAATTTAGTCTAAGCTAATATCACCGTGATTCAAAAACTTCCAATTCTTCTCGAAAGTCAATACTAATACTACGTAGAACAAACCAGACACTTCTCTCCTGCAGTTTAACGCAAAGGAAAAAAGCCAACTCTACCTTAAATCAGTGATGAAACCGAGTACAGCGATCGATCTTGAACTCATTTTCAAGGTATTATCTTTGTTATTATTGTAATTTGAGTTCGTAAGTATCTTAGCATATAGGGATCTTACTCTATATTTTTTTCGGAACTGCTAAAGCCTTGTTCACGCTGTGAGATAAGCACAATCATAAGGAATATCAAGTGTACAACATTTGTTCTTAAGGTCACATAATAGGTTTCACATACCCTTACGAAAAAATGAGCTTGTGCGCTTAATATTTGGGCCATTTAATTGCTATTTGGTGTTTCTAAAAAAGCTTCATGAATGTAATTTTTGAATCCCTTTTGAAAAAATACCAAAATTGGTATGTCCATAGTGTTATTGCATTCGGTTTGCACAAGTACTCATTCTACGCTGCGGCTTAACGCGTCTTCCGTTTCTGTCAGGCGTCAGTCAGTTTTATCTGTTTAGAGTCTCAAATAGTTGAGCTGTCAAAGTGATTGCGGAAATAATTGGTTTTGGCTTCGTTTAGAAGAAAATTGATTGTACAATTTCATATTACAAAATTAGAGTCTTGTTGGTTTTTTAAACACTCATAAATCAAAATGTCTTCAATTTACTTCCTTTTTCCGCACACACTTTGAAACATCAAGCTGTAATTTACAAGCTGCGAAAAGTTCGTTCAAATTGAACAAAACCAGAGCGAATACTAGCATTTTATTCAAGTAGATTTTGATGTATTTTGAACTACAAGAAAAAAGCATCCAAAGGCTTCGCGGCAAATACGCTTCTTGACAAACTAGTTTTAGCGTGTTTTGTTTTAACCAATCACATCAGTGCATGTAATTTGAGGAGTATGTGCTAAGACATGAACTCAGCTCGAGTTTTTTAATAACGGTAGAGTGTACGTGTATGCACACTGATCGGACGCGATAGTATTATAAAGTGCTATGGAATGCTGAAGATGAAAACCACATAGTTACATCAAAAAAGCTTCGTGTTTCAAGAAAGCCAAAGGGAGCGCACACACGGGTGCGGGTGGATGGCGTTCCAACGCTGCCAAAATTCATAGTGGTCGTCCTTCAACCCAAACCTTTAATTCAGTTATCCCGTCTAGCAATTTAAACATGCAGTTCTTCAATTGAAACGTTCCATTCCTCAGTTTAATCTTTTAATTCCTCAATTCAAGCATCCCATTCGGCATTTGTTAGTGTAATTTTGCGATTCTGCAAGTTAAAAAACGGAAAAATGACAAAATTTGACCATGACTCCTATTAATTAAGTAACCTTAAAATATCTTATGCTAGCGCTTATGCTTATCTCACAAGTGTGAACCAGACTTAAGAGTTCGCCTAAGTTTTCGAACATGGTAGTTAGAGATTTCAAAATGTTACAAGCAAGAATTAATAGAATAGTTTGAGATCAGTTGACTGATAGCCGAGCAAAGAAACCTCAGTTAAGCTTGTTGCATAGAATACTGAAAACCAAGTGGCAGTCCACACATCGAGTCACTGATGATAAGCATTTTGAAGAAAATCGTATAACCAGTACTTCCAAGCATTGAAAGGTATAGGCACTTTTGAAAAGTTACAAGATGAAGTTGTGAGATATTTTGAACAATTCCCATTGTATTCCCTACCGTGTACTGAGGACATAAATTTTGCGGGAATTTTTTTTTGCGATTGGGCAAATTTTTGTGTCTGGCGGGAACAAATTTTTGCTATTTGGGATAACTTAAACTTACTGACGGGAACTTTTTTTTGCGATTTGATGGAAAATTATGTCACAGGAAATAAGAGAAAATGGCCACATTTTCTAGATTTGTCTATCTTTCGTAGGGGCGAAACGTCAATTATCACACTCCGTGTGTGTAAAACCGTCGAGTTTTCCTCTGTGCAGGACAATTAGGGTTGCCGCTTGTTTTGTACTTCTCTTCGAGCTCCTGTACCGAGTGACCAAAATCTTGTGAGGGGATAAGACAAGAGCCACGAGAGCCCCTCAACTGAACTTCTGTTTTTACGTTTTTATTTTGTTTTGTTTTATATTCATTCAATCTTGGGGACTGGGACGAGCAGTTGAGGTTCATGGCGGACGAAGCACGTGAGGGCATCGGAGAGGATTTTTAAAAGAACTTTCTTACCAGTATAGCCGGAAGAACAAAAGCCTTTGTTCCCGGATTGAAAGGATTCGAATTCAAACATTCGTCCTCACTCGATTGCACTGCATATAGACCTTTTATGAAAAAACAGTTTGACAACAGCCGTGACAGACGAGAAGGATACCAAAGCACTAGAAGACTTGATACATGTTATGACGGAGCTTTGCAAGCAATTCAAACAGCATTTTTGACACCTGTTGACCTCCCTGTTTTTCTGGTGCTAGCGTTTGTGCTAGGATCTTATGAAGCCGCCCGAAGCCCTTCATTTCTGTCGAGTCGTCTGTAAAGTTGAGTACTGGAACTGTTTTATATCATCGACCTCGCTCTTCCAAGCGTATCCGAAATTTTTTCGAAACGACCTGTTCGTTGATCTATGTGTACTGTTGCCATCGTTGGCATCGTTTTGAATTAAAAAAAGGCAGAGTTAATTCATTCTTGTTCATTTTGCAGCAGCTTCCCTGTTCTCGCTCCATCATTGATGAACAAGAGCGCCAAATCCGCGGGAAAACCGCTTGTCCCAGTCCCAAAGATTGAATGAATATATAAGGATTAATTTGAATGAATATAAAGATTAAATTAAACGGATATTTAGAAACTGAATTGAAGGAATACATGTATTGTAATTATTGAACTGAATGGATAAAAATATTAAATTGAATAAATAAATAAATAAAGATTAGATTAAATGAATACATAAAGATTAAACGGAATATATAAAGATTAAATTGAACATAATTATAAAGATTAAATTGAATATATAAAGATTAAATTCAGTGTATAAAGGTTAAATTGAATGAGTATAATAATACTGAATTATTCTATTCGGACAGGTACCACGCGCTCCCTAGCCCGGTTCTTCAACGCAGTTGCGTAAGTTTCCATGATAATCGTAATCAGTGGTAGCTTAGAGTTACGTTTAGTTTATAAAATGCAAAATTAAACTTAAAGGTTCAGACATTTGAGTTTTGCTTTTATGGAGTTTATTTTTGCGCAATTTTTTTTTTTACGGGAACTCTTTTTTGCGAATTATCTTAACTCCCGCAAAAATCGCAAAAATAAATTCCCGCGAAAAGAAAGTCCTACACGTATTTTTTCTCTTTCTATCCATTTGTCTGAAGTGGCATTAATGTCACTTTTTAATTGAATTAAAACCAAGTAGGGGTCAGTTGTCTGTAAAGGAGTGCTTTGAGAAAATTTACGTATGCGAAATGTAATGTAACATTAACACTGAGATATATAGAGCGTTTTCACTCAATCCCAAGAGACCCAAAGGCGGCCATGTTGGTGTACCAAATTAAGGAATTGGTGATTAAAAATGTATTGTTAAAGTACTTTCACGTGACATCATGACCACCTTCAACAATACGTTTTTAATCACCAATTTTTTAATTTGGTACACCAACATGGCCGCCTTTGGGTCTCTTGGGATTGAGTCAAAACGCTCTTCACGTTGTCATAGCTTTTTGTCGTTATGAGTTTTGTGATGCCTTAGACGATATCAAACATTTTAATTCAAATTAAAGGTGATTCGTTCCTTATTTACGTAGTTTTATAAATATTGTTAAAAGTATCCTTCAAAATATTCGACTAAGATTCAAAACTAATTCAATCAGTCAATGATTGCGTGTAAAAACGAGTCATTGAAAAGTTGGTCTGAGGCGAATTTACGTTTTGAATTATACGACTAAGACTTAAAATTGTTTCAGTTTAAAGACTGAGTGTTAGAACAAGTTAGACTGAAGCAAACATATGTTTTGATGTTATTTTAATGTGGTAAATCGCTCTTCAGTGGCATTTTTAGTTTAAAGCAAGCGGCTTTGAGTGTAACAATGCAATTTATAAAATCTCAGATTTATACCGATCAGTGGTAAAGTCGAGTTTCTCAGCGGGTCGACTCGGTAAAGGATAGCCAACTCTGTGAAGACTCTGCTCCCCATAACCTCCCCTCCAGTTTCGCTAAACTCAGAGTCACAGAGAATCGATGCGTCATCTTTAATTTTCCAACTTATGTATATATATAGTTGAGAAACCTTTATCCGAATACAACACTGACTGCAAACCTCCATTTCTGATTATAAATTGTCATTAGTTTACTTCTGGTTTTGGACCTAGAAGGTTGAAACTATGCTACACGGGCAGTTTATTGTTATCAAGTAGAAAACTTTGCGATTCAAAGTTATATCGAGACAGCAGTTTGTTAGCCTCAAAAGCAGCCGCCTCATCTCCTTCGCGCAGTGGGGCCCTAGCTCGGAAATCGATTTCCGAGGGTCCTACTGCGCGAAGGAGATGAGGCGGCTGCTAGGCTAGCATGTTCAGTGTAAGCAATTTAATCCAAAGAAATCTCTAAAAACACAACCAGAATTATTTTCTTGAAAAAGCATGTTGTGGAAGCCCTTACTTGTCTAGAATAAGTCTCATATAAATGTTGCGGATGCATTAGTGCAAAATTAACTCAAGAGAGCGCGTAGTCTATCCTGTTGATACAGAATATATTTGCTATCATCAAATAAATGTCGTGAAGAAAATAATATCAATTTGCAATGTAATTTACACTGAGGTTTTGCTTACCTTACTGCTGGGTGTTTGTGTTGTTGCAATTGTAAGGAATTAGTCCCAGCACACACCATGGTGCTTTGTTTTGTTGATCTTTTTCATACAACGATCAATACTCTTTTGCTCACGAATTATCAACAAAAGTACAGTATTGGTCAAACTCGTGCGCCGCAGCAGTAAGTGTGTACCAATCGACGATGCTTGCGTCAAAATTATGGACAATAACAGTTACGCAAACATTCTTAAATGTTGCCGAGAAATTAGCCACAATATCTCGCAAATTCGGATCTTACTTATACGAAAAATATTTAAAAAAATAAATCGAAACAAATGTTCAAAGAGTAATTGAGAAATCTTGTAACGGACTGACTGAGCTGAAGGTTTCAGTGAGACAGCGTTAGACAGATTGTCGAACGATTGCAAAGTGGAAAGATTTTTCAATTCAGACAAATTCAGGCTACCCCAAATTTTTTTAACGCTTCAGTATAAAGCAAAATGAAATGATTTAAAGTGAATGCCGGAGTTTCAGTCCACACCAAACAAGAAATACAATAGCACATATACATATTAAAAGGAAATCTTACCAAAATGATCATGATGTTGTTAAACCACAACACAATCTTAAATTCATTGTTTGGGCAGTAGTTCTATTTGGCCTATGCGTGCTGGCCAAGATGTGATGGCTGCTCCCGGGTTCAAATTTTGTTAAGAAAGCGGAAAGCATTGAGAGAAACGAAATTATAGAAAAATCGTTTGTCAAAAAATCTTGATTTTAGCTTTATACAGCTGTGTTTTTCGTTCGAGGTTTGTTTGCGATACGATTCTTTCTCAGCTATTAACATAATCGGAGTATGTCTTAAACGCTCAGAAGTTGTATCTCAGTGTTTTTTTACTTATATTAAATTACAAAGAACACATGCTGCAGAAATAAAAAGACAACCACAAACTCTTCGATTAACAGAGGGTGGAGTTAGAACAAAAAGCTTACACTTGTTTTGAAAAGTACTACTATTAATCTAAAGGGGAAAATTTAAAATCAAAAAGTGTTATAAGACTAAAATAAGTAAGACTAGTAAATTTAGAAAATTGAATTAATTGCAGTTTAGTTACAAGAGAGGAAATACAAGTATCCTTGGTCTAGCCGGAAAAACATTTAGTGAGTTATTAAAATTCAAAACCCTTTTTTTTTGCAGTTCAATTCAGCTGTTTGAAAGAGTATACTGCAGCTGTGAGCCATTCGTTTAATACTTTCGTCTAATAGTTTGTTTGTAATCGAGAAAAACTGAAACAAGAACAGTACATACTTGTTGAATGTTACGGAACATATGAAAGTAATATAGTAAACATTCATGGATATTTGCTGTCCCCTAGTTCGTCTTTCTAAAGCAAAATCAGTTTACTCATTTGAGACATTTTACTAATCAACTAATATGTATATGTAGCAGGTCAGAACAGAGAATATTCTTTTTTTAATAATGTTAATAATCGTTAACATTTTTTATTGGTTTTGAAACGGTTTATTAAAAGTGCAAGTGCAAAAACACAGAATAAAATGAAAAGTGACTTAAACCTACCGATAAAATATACAAAACTAATATGCAAAGTATTAAAGAAACGCATGTGCTAGATTACATCTTTTTCCTTTTGCAGCCACGGAAGTATACGATTCCATTTCTGATAATATTTATCTAAAGCATCTCTCGTTTGTGCAATATCATGCCCTATTTTAGAAACATTCTTACAATCCAGTTTAATACCAAGATATCGAGTTCTGGTTTAATCTTTCTACTTTAACACAGGTACACACTTTGCTTATTAACCAGTGTAATATCCAGATCGCCAAGAGAAGATATGCAAATGAACTTGCATAGAATATAGGAACTGTTGTTAGTAACAGCCACATCGTTTCCCGAAAACGGAAATTTAAAAAGATTGGGCGAATCTTTATTCAGTTTCAAATTTCAAGTTCAAGCACTCCTCAGCTATACTTTTATTGAGCGCTTTTTTTCGTTTTAACAATTGCTATGATGGTCACTTTAGATCTTTAACTTGAATGTCCGTCAACGAAATATTGACAGTAATGACTGAGTATCGTCTTTTCTGTTAAAATTAAGAATAAAGTACGGTAGAGTATTAAGTCTAAAAGTTTCTGTTGGGAGTTTTAATCGAATGACCTGATAATTTAATTAACTCCATTTTCCAATATTTAATAAGTTTGATGACCGGTTCTTCTACTACATGTAAACCATTCTTTAGAATAAAGCTACAAATCATTATAGTAAACTGAGCGGATTTATAATTATTTCAGTGGAATGACGCACATTGCAAGTCTGATGTTTATCTTCAAAAAACTGAACATTGCACGCCAGTTGCAATTAACTTTGCCTTCGCTTTTGACAATAAAAAAATGAAGTTTTATCTAACTCGGGTTTCTGTCATGACAAGGCAACTTAATTTGGGGGTTACTTCTACTGAGAAGGTTCAGTCTTGTTGAGATGCTAAATAGAGTGTAGCCAGCCATTTATATGATAATGACTTTGCCGATGGAAATTACTTTGGAAATAATACTTTTTTATGTTTTTTTTTAATATTTCGTCTTTATTATTATTATAGTGTATCTCGTACATGTAGGAAGTAAAAGCGAAATAATATTGATAATACTCTAAATACCATTAGAAGAGTTAGATCCTCTTCCTGTTGTATTCACCTTGAATTCTCAATGCTTTATACAGCTTTCCTCGCGTATGTATACAAATCTATTTTGTTTCTTTAAAAAAAAATTCATGGAACAAAACAGATGTAAAGAATTAAATAAATTGTTATTGCATACGAAAAAGACTGACACCAAGTTTGTTTTAAACCAAACTTATTGGAATTTCTTGCCCTTTATATAAAAGATGCATTTTTCTTAAATAAATTGTCAAAATCTTTCTATTTTGATTTTACAGAAACGCTTTTCGAAAACCACAGCTTTGTAAATATATTGTGACAAGCAGGTTTTGTTTGAAAGCAAAACACCACGCTTCGGAAACAACTGTTGAAATACATTTAAACAAAAACAGAAGATCTTGCAAAAAGAGGAATTGCCGCGATACTTTAGGACCTCGTTCAAAAGAATAAGAAAATTGAGGCAAGTATGCGGTTAAGTTTTCTTTTCTAATATGATGGTTTCAAAATTTGAAACATAATTAATTTTCTAAGAACACTTGCAGCTAATTTAGGCATAGGTATTGAGGTCTTTCACTTACCTCTTCGCCAGTTCTATCCTCAGCGGCAATTTAATATTTATTCTCTGTTTAATTTCTGTTAGTGAAGACTTTCTGCAGAACAAACACACAAATTGTTTAAAAACCGAAACGCACCGTGGTAAAAAGTGTCGCTGACTAAAAATGCGACAAAGCAACATCGAACCCAAATGTTTAACTCTTGAAATATTTACATTTCATTTGGAAACACCAAATTTGCCACGCTCACTAATTTTCTTTGATGGAAATTCAACTTCAGCAGAACAAACACTTGATATCCGTCGGGAAAATTAGCGCCCTTTTTCTGAGCGCCATGGAATAATGACCCCTGATTTTTGTGTGATATATCACGTATGATGTCTTCAAACTGCGCATGCTAATTAAACAAAGAGCTGTATGGTGCAAATAAATGTATGTGGTTGGATTAGATGCCAGTTAAATAGAGGAAATTGATGTAAATGAGACAAAATAATGAAAAACTCGAGGACTTTGTCGAGTTGTAAACACTGAACTACAATCCGGATGTTACATTTCTCTTCTGCACAAGCGCTTGATACAAAAAATCTCCAGGTTGCAATAAAGACAAACATTCCGAAAAGTCAGTCAATTTTGATTAAAACGCTCTGTTTCTAATTAAAGATTATTTTGTAGCCTTCGTGACTAGTGCCTCAAACAAAAATCTCACATAAAAGTTTCTTATCAATGCAGAAGGAAGTTTTGTGATTTAGTATCAAAGTCTTCTCTTAACCGTGATTCCAAAACGACAAAATCTTTGGCCTGAGGGATACTAAAAGCTTTTTTCGTTCATGAAAGGAAAGTTGGATGTTTACAATATGTACTGACACAAGCTGTATAAAACTTGTTTGTCAAGATTTTCAAAGCTTGCGTTTTCAAGTGTTGATCGTCCTAACATTTACACTGAATATATATATTTTTAATAAATATAGCAGTAAACTGGATTTTGTCGAAGTAAAGGCTGAAGTGTTGTATGTGTTGTAGTTTATAGACGCCGTCATTTTTCGCACTTCAGCGATCTACAGATCAAGAAAAACGTTTCCCATAAAAAATCTGTTTTTGTTTTGTGTCTTGTTTTGTTGAAAGAGTCCATTACTGGAATTTCAAACAGATAATTTTTAGTTGCATAAAATATGACCATAAAGTAAATGATAAGCTAAGACTGCTTTTGGGTACAAATAGAACTCGTGTCAATTAGAAAAGATTGCTGAGATATGGAATATAACTCTTTCTTCGCTTCTCATAAAGGTCTCAGTCTGGTTACTTCGAGATGAACTAATTCCCACATACTTTGAACCTGTTCTTCTATAATGCAATTACTTGTAGTTGCAGTGATTCTAATATATCCAAACTAGTTACATTGTCACTTCAAACCCTAAGCCATAATAGTAGCCCATGTGCATGCACAGAGAAAAAAGCAGCTCTCTCAATTAACTCACAAAGATACTTGTGGTTTACAGTTTTCCGTTACTAATTTCCAGTTGCGTTCTAAAATAAAGTGTTGTTGGTTTTAACATATAACGTTAAACTTAAAGTACAAAATTTAGCTCTAAAAATCTTCAGTTCAGTGAAACAATTCTAAGCAATAGTGTATCTCTCCATAACTTTTAAAGAAACAACTGAATCGAGGAACAAAGAATTTGCATATATCAAATCAAATCATCTTATCAAATCTACATTTTTGTTCAGATTGTGTCAAGAGCAGTTGAAAAATAACAATATTGTAGAAGTCCTAAATTGGATTGCCAATAGGTTGCTTCTAACGATAACTGAAATTCAATATGACTGGAAACAACAGGTTTTGTGAAAATGTTGGTTTTCGTGAGTTACAACAACTTCTGTTTCAGTGAAGAGACTAAGTTGTCTTTTGGTTGTTCTATATTATGTAAGTTAGTTTTTTTTTTCCTGGGTGGAATATTTCAGCCATGCAACAACACATCAAATGTTTTGTCCAGGGATATACTTATCTTCTTCGCTTTGATTTAATGTACTCGCCGCTTGGCTTTAGAACAAATTACAATAAAAGGAAGAAAGCAAGCCGATCTCAATTATTTTCAATTTACAGAGCAAAATTTAATTTCTCACAATTCTTAATTATCAGTGAGCAATGGCCAGTGTTTGAATGGTAAAACAGCCTCGTCGCCTGGATTAGCTGTGCTGTTTGGTGACTAAAATTTATTAAAGATAAAGATTAAAGACGGTCTTCATACTTCAGGCTACTCGCATTGTTTACTTCCACTAAGTATTAGCACCGGAAAGTTTAGACTGAGCGTTTAGAACCAACTCAAACCTTGAGTGCCGACAGAATTACTCCTAATTTATTAAAAATTAACCGCTTCAGCGTTTTGTGGGTGTCAACTGAGGTAGCTGCTCTTTAATAGATAACTGTAACGGTTCTGTGACGAAAAGACGGAATTTGCTGACAGATTTTCCTTGAGTTGAGATACATGTATCTGGTAAGTTTTAATCTCCGTTAGCTCTCTACTTTCTGCTTCCCTACGCCAGTATTCTCCTTTTCCAACTCTGCGTACTCCAACTATCGTAGTTTTTATAAACTAGACATTCAAGCTTTCATTTTCACTTCAAATAAATTTACAGCAAGTTTTGATTGAGGACTTTTGTTATATATAAAATAATTTAGTTTGATACTAATGAAATTGTAGTTGTTTTGATGTTTTACTGTGTTTTACATATTTTTTTAAAAAACGGCCTAACTTGTATTTTATGTTGTTTATTGTTCAGTAGAAAAATAGCTAGTTTTTGCGGTGTTGAATAATGATTTATAAGCTCAGCTGTTACAAAATCATTAGAAGGACAAAATTAAAGCGAGTGTAAATTGTGTTTCCTTTGATATGCGTTTCTTTGAAATAGAAAACCAATATCCATACTGTTAAACATCTCGTTGATTTTCAACTTGGATTGTAAACCCATTGACGCACTTTAAAATCTTGTTTTCATGCTATGGGGATAATATAGTATGGGTGGATGTTGTGAAGTGGAACTCGCTTATCTTCGTTCTTTGGGTAACACTGCTGTCGCAAATTTTTTTATCAGTTCTCTTTTTTTTTCTCAGTATTACTGATAACCGTCGGAAGCTGTAGAGGTGTAGATAAAGATACAAAATCCATTAAAAGGAACAATCAGACTAAGAAACGGTGCACGCAGAATTTAACGTACGGAAAATCATTTGTCCTTTTTATGAGAGGTGGAGGGGTGGGTAAATTTGCCGTTGCAAGCCTTTGCATTTTGCTGGAATGTTGCAGTTATTTGATTTCGTCAAAATACGGGGTTTAAGTTAGAACTTGGCACTGCAGTAACTTTCTTCTCCACCTGTTCGCTTGTGGATATTTTTTCAACCAGCCCCCAGTCCCCAGTTCCCCTCCCCCCCCCTCCCCTTGAAATGGTAGGCTACTCAGCTGTGGGCCTTTTTTTGTCCCTACCTTTACTTCTCAGGCAAAATACGAACTTCTCGATTGTGTGGTTGAATGATTTGGAAAAAACGAAGTGAGACTGATGGCTAAAAACTTGAAAATAACCTTTCTATGTAAATAAATAGGCAAGTCAGTTGTGTCGTCTGTTCTCGGAGATTCAATGAGGTCACAAAGTCACAAGTCACCATATTTGGTCATTTTGAAGTTTGAATTTTTAGCCAAATTTAAACAAATCTTTTATCATACTTGTCTGCTTGAGTAAGGACGTTCTCATCGTTTTTGTTCACGAAACTTTAATTACTTACAACTTTTTGCATTGCTACGCAACTTTCGAGACACGCCCAGTCTGGAGATTGGCCTTCATAAACAACAGATTAATTTAATGGACTGCATGTCTGAAGACAAATTTAACCAATCACGATTTACCGATCGGTAGAACTGTTCATTGTAGGTTGAAATGTTGTCCTAACGCGCACCAGAAAACGAACTACTTTGAAACAACATTTGACGGCAGCCGAAAAAAAACATTAAGTCATTATAAAACGTCAAGGGTCGTGTAGTAATGAAAAACAATTGTAACTACTCACTCACTCACTCACTCACTTAGTTAGTTAGTTACTCGCTTACCTACTTTCGTACCTTTTTACTTACTTACTTACTTACTTACTTGCTTATACCTACCTACCTACTTACTCACTTACTTACTTATCTACCTACTTACTTACATTCCCACCTACTTTCTGTTACTTACTTAGTTACCTATCTTCCTACCTACCAAACTACTTACTTATTTACTTACTAACTTACTTGCTTGTTTACTTATTGACTAACTTACCTACCTACGTCCTTATATTTACTTGCTTGTTTTCCTACTTACTTATTCAGTTGAGCTCTGTTGCTTACTCACTCACTCGCTCACTCACTCACTTACGAGCCTGGTTTGCAGAATGTTCCTTTGCAATTTTCCCTTTAATTAAAGGGTATCTGTAAAAGCCAAAGCAGAAAGGAAGACAGCTTTGAGCAATAAAAGTAGCATCTCGGTGAGCGATGATAAGAACAGACTGAGCAAAACAATTCATTGATCTGAGTTCAATTCCAAGGAAGTTGATTCAAACACAAAAATAGGTAGTTGATTTCGAAACTCCGTCTCAACTGTACATGAACAAAACGAAACGTGCTGGTAGGCCTTATGATCAAGAGAATGAGGCATAGACAAAGTGTGGAAAGAAATGTACACTCTTTTTTTATAAGAACCTTTTTTGTAAGAACGTTGAGGCTGAAAAAAATCCCAAATTTTAAGAACATGCTAAAAACATGCTGAGGCTTGGGATACGTAGAGAACATTTATTTTACATACTGTATTCAGTGGAGATAATTTGTTATTAATCTGTAAAATAATGCCTAATGCTCATGTAACATCGCCTGATGGCTACTCGGAATGTGGATATATAAAGGCAACTAGTGACACTTGTACATCTTTTAAGAAAACACCATGCAGCTAAATTACTGCACTTTAATCGCAGTGGGAGCACTGTTCCCTGTATACATGTATACATGTATGTACCCAATCCTGAAAAATAAGAACATTTTAAGAACATTTGAGGCTGAAATCCTCAAAATAATTAAGAACATCCAGCCTCAGCCCCCAAATTAGACGTTCTTATATAAAAAAGAGTGTAAGTTGCAATTCAAAAAAGCACCCAACTTAAAACGTTTTGATAGCAAGAACCCACCCTCATTTCCTGAACGAGAATAACCTCTTGCACCAAGATCAGAGTCATAAGCAGAATGGAAGCTTCAGTTTACAATCCACGGTTCCTCTCAGTTGTTTTACTTTACAGTTGTAACAATATCAGTCTGGCTCTTTTGAAAGAGCTTTACACAAGATCAGTCTAATGCATTGTAATAGGCAGCAAAAAGAATGCGCTCATTATTCTTTTCATGCCAACTGCGTTATGTGAACCTGAAATACCTGTATTCATTGTTACCCCTCGCCCAGAAGTTTGTTTTGGCCAATATTAGTTAATGTTTCCTTCACTATCCGAACCGCATGTTCGTGCATATTCTGGCGTTCAGGGTGTAACTGATCCAATTACAAAATGTACCTTGACTTGTCTGTATGCAGATCCCAACTTCAGACACGCAGTCTGCTTTTAAAGTATGTCGTGACCCGAGATTGTCGTTATGGTAACCAGGAACACAGAATATCCAGGAGCATTTCGTTCATCATGAAACCGATAATATTACCGTTTTTATTCTAATAAACGCCTCTATCAGATAAACAAAAAAGGGACGCTTCCTCCTAGCAAGAACAGAAAAAAAAGAAAACAATGCATACAGCACACACAAACCATTTTCCAGTTGAGGTAGAAATAAGGAAGGAGATGATGATGAAGGACTTGATGAAAATTGATTGTTTGACTAATGAATTGATTGATTGATTGATTGATTGATTGACTGATTGATTGATTGATTGATTGATTGACCGGTTGACTGATTGATTGATTGATTGATTGATTGATTGACCGATTGACTGACTGATTGATTGATTGATTGACTGATTGATTGGAG
>JANSTQ010050005.1:7222-27026 GCA_026167885.1 Bergia puertoricense | reverse complement strand
CGTGCTATACATTTTCCACAGTTTCCGCTTCCATTTCTTGTCTTCCATTCGGCACAGGTATTTTGGACCTGATTGTTAACGGTGGCTTTGGTGCCATACATTTTTCACTGGCATTTGGGACCTCTCAATTTCTTCTTCCATTTCACTTCTTCCATTCGGGAGAGATGTTTCGGAGCTCACAGTTAATGCAGGTTTTGGCGTTATACATTTTTCACTGGCATTTCGGATGTAACAATTTCTTTTACCATTTCACGTATTCCGTTTGACACAGATATTTTGGGACCTCTCAGTTAATGCTGGCTTTGGTGTATACATTTTTCACTGGTATTTGGGACTGAAGAATTTCCGCTTCTATTCCACGCTTTCCATTCCGCAGAGTTATTTCCCACCTCACAGTTAACGCTGAGTTTTTGTACTCTACAGTTTTCACTGCTGTTTCGGACCTAACAATTTTCCCTTTCCTTTCACGGCTTCTATTCCGAACAGATATTTCGGACCCCACAGTTAACGCTGTCTTTTCGTGCTATACATTTTTTACTAACATTTCAGACCTAACAGTGTCCACTTCCATTGCACGTCTTCCATTTCGCACAGATATTTGGGACCTCACAGTTACACGCTGGCTTTGGTGGTCTATATTTTTCACTGGCATTTCGGATCTAAAAATTTCCTCTTCCACTTCACGACATCCATTTGGCACAGATATTTGGGACCTCATAGTTAACGGATTTCGGACCTGACCTTTGACACTGGCATTGGTGCTATATATTTTTCACTGGCATTTCCAACCTAACAGTTTCCGCTTCCATTTCACGCCTTCATTGGGCACCGAGATTTCGGACTTCGCAGAGGACGCTGGCGTTTAGTGCTATACATTTTTCACTGCCATTTCGTTCCTAACAATTTTCGCTTCCATTTCACACCTTCCATTGGACACAGAGATTTCGGACCTCACAGTCAACGTTGTCTTTTCGTGCTATACATTTTTCACTGCTATTTCGGACCTATCAGTTTGCGCTTCCATTTCTCGTCTTCCATTCGGCACAGATATTTTGGACCTGATTGTTGATGGTGGCTTTGTTGCTATACGTTTTCACTGGCATTTGGGACCTCTCAATTTCTTCTTCCATTTCACTTCTACCATTCGGCAGAGATATTTCGGAGTTCACAGTTAATGCCGGTTTCGGCGCTCTACATTTCTTACTTGCATTTTGGATGTAACAATTTCTTCTTCCATTTCACGTATTCCGTTTGTCAGATATTTTGGGACCTCACAGTTAATGCTGGCTTTGGTGTATACATTTTTTACTGTTATTTGGGACTTAAGAATTTTGGCTTCCATTCCACGCCTTCCACTCGGCAGAGATATTTCCGACCTCACAGTTAACGCGGAGTTTTTGTGCTCTACATTTTTCACTGCTATTTCGGACCTAACAATTTTCCCTGTCCTTTCACGGATTCTATTAGGAACAGATATTTCGGACCCCACAGTTGACGCTGTCTTTTCGTGCTATACATTTTTCACTAGCATTTCGGATCTAAGAGTGTCCACTTCCATTTAACGTCTTCCATTCGGCACAGATATTTGGGACCTCACAGCTGAACGCTGGTTTTGGTGCTGTATATTTTTTAACAATTTCCTCTTCGCTTTCACCTGTTCCTATTCAGTACAGCTATTTCGGACTTCATATTTAACGCTGACTTTTGGTGTTGTACATTTTTCAGTGGCATTTTGGATCCAATAATTTCTTCTTCCAATTAACGTCTTCCATTCTCCAAGTATATTTCGGTACTCACAGTTAACTCTGGCTGTTCGTGCTTCACATTTCTCACTGGCATTTCGGACCTAACACTTTCTTCTTCCATTTCACGTCTTCCATTCGGCGTATCTATTTTGGATCTCACAGTTAACCTGAGTTTCCGTGGTTTACATATTTCACTGGAATTTCCGACCAATCATCTTCCTCTTTTATTTCACACCTTCGATTCTGTACAGATAATTCGGACCTGACAGTGGCTTTGGTGCTATACATTTTTCACTGGCATTTCAAATTTCACAATTTCCACTTCCATTTGACGTCGTCCTATTCGGAACAGATATTTGAGACCTCACAGTTCGCGCTGGTCTTTTGTGTTCTACATTTTTCACTGTCATTTTGGACCTAAGAATTTTCGCTTCCATTTCACGCTTTCTATTTAGGACAGATATTTCGGACCTCACAGTTAAGGCTGGATTTTCCTGCTATACATTTTTCACTTGCATTTCGTACTTGCGAATTCCCGCTTCCATTTCACGCCTTCCATTCGGCACAGATATTTTGGACGTCACAGTTAACGCTGGCTTTGGTGGTGTACATTTTCACTGGTATTTCGGATCTAACAATTTCTTTATCCTTTTCACCTCTTCCATTCGGCAGAGATATTTCAAACCTCACAGTTAATCCTGTGTTTTCGTGCTCTACATTTTACACTGGCCTTTCCAACCTAAATATTTCCGCTACCATTTCACGACTTCCATTCAGCACAGATTTTTCGGATATTCCAGTTAACGCTGCTTTTGGTGCTATGTATTTTTCACTGGCATTTTCAATCAACGAATTTCCTCTCCCATTAAATGTCTTCCATTCGCCACAGATATTTCGGACCTCACACTTAACCCTGGCTTTTCGGGTTTTAGATTTTTCACTGGCATTTCCAACGAAACAACTTCCCCTTTCATTTCCCGCCTTCCATTTGGCTCAGATATTTCGAACCTCACAGTTAACGTTGGCTTTTCGTGCTATACATTTTTCACTACTATTTCGGACGTAAAACCTTCTTCTTCCATTTCACGTCTTCCATTTGGCACATATATTTCGGACCTCATACTTAACTCTGGCTTTTCTGACCAAACATTTTCCCCTTTCATTTTACACTTTCGATTGGGTACAGATATTTCGGACCTGAGAGTTAACGCTGGCTGGGTGCTATACGTTTTTCACTGGCATTTCGGATATCACAATTTCCACTTCCATTTGACGTTGATCTATTCAGCACAGATATTTCGGGCCTCATAGTTAACCCTGGCTTTTGGTACTATAAATTTTTCACTGGCATTTCGGATCTAACAATTTCTGCTTCCATATCACGCCTTCCATTCGGCTCAGATATTTCTGACCTTACAGGTAACGCTCGTTTTTATTGCTATACACTATTCTCTGGAATTTTGGATCTAACAACTTTCTCTTCCATTTCAGATTATCCATTTGGCACAGATAATTCGGATCTCACACTTAACGCTGCCCTTTCGTGCTGTACATTTTTCTCTTCAGTTTCGGACCTAACAATTTCCTCTTTCTTACCAGGTCTTCCATTCGGCACAGATATTTCGGATCTCACAGTTCACGCTGGTTTTTCCTGCTATACATTTCTCGTTGGTATTTCGGAACTAACAATTTTCTCTTCCATTTCACTCCTTCCATTTGGCACGTATATTTCAGAACTGAGAGTTACATTTTCACTGAGAGGTACATTTTCACTGGGAAATCCGACTAAAGAACTTCCATTTCACGCCTTCCATTCCGCACAGATATTTCGAACCTCGGAGTTAACCCTTAGTTTTCGTGTTCTTCATTTTTCACTGGAATTTCGGACATAACAATTTTCGCTTCCATTTTAGACCTTCCATTCGTCTCAGATCTTTCGGACTTCACAGTTTCCGCTTGCTTTTGTGCTATACATTTTTCACTGGCTTTTTCGATTTAACTCTTTACTCTCCGATTTCAGGTCTTCGGCACAGATATTTCGCACCTCACAGTTAACTCTGACTGTTCGTGGTCAACTTTTTTTCACTGGTATTTCCGACCAAACACTTTACGACTCTATTTCACGCCTTCCGTTCGACACAGATATTTACGACCAGACAGTTGACGCTCTCCTTTTGTGTTATACATTTTTCACTGCCATTTCCGATCTAACGATTTCCTCTTCCATTTTACGTCTTCTATATATTTCGGACCTCACATTTTATCCTGAGTTTTCGTGCTCTACGTTTTTCACTTGCATGTCGGACCTAACAACCGCCGCTTCCATTTCACGCCTTCCATTCAGCTCAGATATATGGGACCTGAGAGGTAACGCTAGCTTTTCGTGCTGGACATTTTCTCTGGCATTTCGGACTTAACAATTTTCTCTTTCATTTGACGCTTTCCATTCGTATCTATATATCGGATCTGATAGTTAACGCTGGCTTTTCGTGTTTTTAATTTTTCACTGCCAATTCCGACGAAACAACGTCCACTTCCATTTCACGTCTTCCATACGGCAGAGATATTGAGGAGCTCACAGTTAACACTGGTTTCTGGTACTGTATATTTTTACTGCCATTTCGGATCTAACAATTCTTATTCCATTTAACGTCTTCCATTCGGCACATATATTTCGGATCTCACAGTTAACGCTGTCTTTTCGTGCTATACATTTTTCACTTTATTTCGGATCGAACAATTTGTTCTTCCATTATACGTCTTCCGTTCGGCACAGACATTTCGGACCTCACAGTTAACGCTGGCTTTGGTCGTCTATATTTTTCACTGGCATTTCGGATCTAACAATTTCTTCTTCCATTTCACGTCTTACATTCGACACAGATATTTTGTACCCATTAGTTAACGCTGTCTTTTCGTGCCCTACATTTTTCACGGGGAGTTCGGACCTCACAATTTCTGCTTCCATTTTACGTCTTAGATTTGGGACCGGTATTTCACTCCTAGCAGTTCGCGCTGGTATTTTTGGCGTTACATTTTCTACTGGTATTTCAGGCTTTACAGTTGCCACTTGCATTTCGGTCATAACTGTTTATGCTGGTAATTCGAGCGTTACATTTTCCACCAGAATTTCCCACCGAACGGTTTACGCTTGAATTTCTATCATACATTCTCTACTACCAATTCGGACAATTCAGCTCTAGGCTGGCAATTCGGACCCTCTATTTTCGACTGACTTTTCCGATTTATTAGTTCACGCTGGCTTTTCGTGTTCTACATTTTCCACTGGCATTTCGAATCGTGACATTTTACGACGGTTTTTCTTGCTATACCTGTTTCACTGGCATTTCGGACCAAATATCTTCCGCTTACATTGGGCACAGATCTTTGGGACCTCGCAGTTAACGGTGGCTTTTGTTGCTATACATTTTTCACTGGTATTTTGGACATAACTATTTCCGATTCCATTTTGACGACTTCCATTCGGCACAGATATTTCGACCTTCACAGATAACACTGGCTTTTCGTCCTATACATCTGTCTCTCGCATTTCGGATCTAACAATTTCTACATCCATTTCATTTCACCTCTTTCATTCGGCAAAGGTATTTGGGACCTCGGATTTGACGCTGGCTTTTCGTGGTATACATTTTTCACTGGCATTTTGGACCTAACAGTTTCCGCTTTCATTTCACGCCTTCCATTGGGCACAGAGATTTGCAACTTCGCAGAGAACGCTGGCGTTTCGTGCTATACATTTTTCACTCGCATTTCGGACCTCACAATTTCTTCTTCCATTTCACCTCTTCGTTTCGGCAGAGATATTTCGGACCCCATAGTTATTGCTGGCTTCGGCGCTAATCATTTTACACTGGCATTTCGGATCTAACATTGTCCTCTTCCATTTAACGTCTTCCATTCGCCAAACATCTTTCGGAACTCACAGTTAACTCTGGCTTTTCGCGCTGTACATTTCTCATTGGCATTTCAGACAAAACAATTTCTTCTTCCATTTCACGTATTCCATTCGGCACATATATTTTAGACCTCACAGTTAACCCTGAGTTTTCGTGGTTTACCTCTTTCACTTGAATTTCCGACTAACCACCTTCCCCTTTCATTTCCCACCTTCGATTCTGTACAGAAATTTCGAACGTCGCAGTTAACGCGGGCTTTGGTGCTATACATTTTTCACTGACATTTCGGATCTAACAATTTCTTCGTCCATTTCACGTATTCCGTTCGGCACAGATATTTCGGACCTGACAGTTAATACTGGCTTTGGTGCTATACATTTTTCACTGGTATTTCGGATTGACGAATTTCCGCTTCCATTTCACGCCTTCAATTCGGCAGAGATATTTCGGACCTTACAGTTAACGCTGTCTTTTAGTGTTATACATTTTTCACTAGCATTTCACAATTTTTACTTCCATTTGACGTCGTCCTATTCGACACAGATATTTGGGGCCTCACAGTTAAACGCTGGTTTTGGTGCTCTGTTTTTCACTGGCATTTGTGATCTAACAATTTCCTCTTCTATTTCACGTCTGCCTATTCGGCAAAGATATTTCGGACCTCACATTTAACGCTGGTGTTTGGTTTTGAACAATTTCACTGGCATTTTACATGCAACAATTTCCTCTTCCAATTAACGTCTTCCATTCGCCAAATATATTTCGGAACTCACTGTTAACGCTGGCTTTGGTTCTTAACATTTTTGACTGGCATTCGGATTTCGCAATTTCCACCTCCATTTGACGTCGTCCTATTCGGCACAGATATTTGGGGCCTCACAGTTAACCCTAGCTTTTTATGCTATACATTTTTCACTGGCAATTCGGATCTAACAATTTCCTCTTCCATTTCATGTTTTTGATTCGCCACAGACATTTCGGACCTAACACGTAACGCTGGCTTTTGGTGCTGTACATTTTTTACTGGCATTTTGGATCAAAGAATTTCCTCTTCCTCTTCACGACGTCCATTTGGCACAGATATTTGGGACCTCACAGTTAACGCTGGCTTTTCGTACTTTACAGTTTTCTCTGCCATTTCGGAAAAAACAACTTCTGCTTGTATTTCACGCATTCGTTCGGCACAGACATTTCGGACGTCACAGTTAACGCTGGCTTTTCGTGCTATCTATTTTTCACTGGCATGACGGATTTAACAATTTCCTCTTCCATTTCACCTCTTTCTATGCGGCTCAGATATTTTGAACGTCACAATTAACCTTGGCTTTGATGCTATACATTTTTAACTTGCATTTCGGATCTAACAATTTCTTCTTCCATTTCACGTCTTCCATTCGTCAAAGATATTTTGGACCTGACAGTTAACGCTGGCTTTTCGTGCTGTACATTTTCACTGGTATTTCCAACGAAAAAACTCCCGCTTCCATTACACTCTTTTCGGTACAGATATTTCGGAGCTCACAGTTAACCCTAGCTTCTCGTTCTGGACATTTTTTACTGGCATTCCTTACCAAACAACTTCCGCTTCCATTTCACGCCTGCCATTCGGCACAAATATTTCGGATCTCACAATTAAATGCTGGTTTTACGTGCTATACATTTTTCACTGGCATTTCGGAACTAATAGTTTCCTCTTCCATTTCACGCCTAGCGTTCCGCAGAGTTAACGCTTCCTTTGGTGCTATACATTTTTCACTGGCATTTCGGATCTAAAAATTTCTTCTTCCTGTTCACGTCTTCCATTAGGCACACATATTACGGACCTCACCGTGAACGCTTGATTTTCGTGCTATACGTTTCTCACTGACATTTCAGACCCAACAGTTTCTGGTTCAATTTTACGCCTGGTAATCGCCACAGATATTTTGGACCTGAGTGTTAACGGTAGCGTTTCTGCTATACATTTTACGCTGGCATTTCGGACTAACAATTTCTTCTTCCATTTCACGTCTTCCATTCGTCACATATATTTCAGATCTCACATTCAAACCTGAGTTTCTAGTGCTCTACATTTTACTCTGGCATTTCGGATCTAACAATTTCTTCTTCCATTTCACGCCTTCCATTCGGCTCAGATATTTCGGCCCTGACAGTGAACGCTGGCGTTGGTAATATACATATCTCTCTGGCTATTTAGATCTAACAATTTCCTCTTGCATTTCACATCTTCATTTGGCAGAAATATTTTCTACCTCACATTCAACCCTGGATTTTAGTAATATACATTCTTCTCTGCCATTTCGGACCAAACAACTACAACTTCCATTTCATGCCGTCCATTCGTCACAGATATTTCGGACCTCACAGTTAATGCTCTCTTTTCGTGCTATACCTTTTCCACTGGCATTTCAGACCAAACATCTTCCTCTTCCATTTCAAACCTTCCATCCGGTACAGTTATTTCGGAAGTCACTGTTAACGCCCTCTTTTAGTTCTATTCTTTTTTCATTGGCTTTTCGGATCCAAGGATTTTTTGTTCGATTTCACGTTTTTCATTCGGCACAGATATTTCGAACTTTAGAGTTAACCTTTGGTTTTAGTGCTCTACATTTTTCTCTGCCATTTCAGACCAAACAGTTTCCGCTTCCATTTCACGCCTTCCATTCGGAACTGACAATTTGACCCTGACGCTGGCTTTGGTGCTATACATTTTTCACTGGCTTTTCGGATATAACAATTTCTTCATCCACTTCACGTCTTCCATTCGGCACATACATTTGGGACTTCTCAGTTAACTCAGGATTTTCGGGCTCTACATTTTTCAGTGGCATTTGCAACTTCCATTCGGCTCAGATATTTCGGATCTCACGTTTAACGCTACCTTTTCGTGCTATATTCGGCACAGATATTTCGGACCTCACAGTTAACGCTGGCTTTCCATGCTACACCTTTTTCTCCCCCTTCCATTTCACACCTTCAATTTGCTAAAGATATTTCGGACCTCACAGTTGACGCTGGCCATTCGTAGTGTACATTTTTCACTGGCATTTCAGTCCTAACACTTTCCGCTTCCTTTTCATGCCTTCAACCCGGCAGAGCTATTTCGGACCTTACAGGTAACATTGACTTTTCGTGCTAGTATACATTTCTCATTGGCATTTCGCTGGCTTTTTGGTACAGATATTTCGGACCTCACAGTTAACGCTGGCTTTCCGTGCTATACATGTTTCACTGGCATTTGGGCCTTTTTTACTGGCATTTCAGACCAAACATTTCCCCCTTCCATTTCACACCTTCCATTCGGTGCAGATATTTCGGACCTCACAGTTAACGGTGGCTTTTCGTGCTGTACATTTTTCCCTGGCATTTCGGACCTAAGAATTTCCGCTTTGATATCACGCCTTCCGTTCTGAACAGATATTTCGGTCCTCAGAGTTAGCGCTGCCTTTTACTGCTATATCCTTTTTTACTGGCATTTCAGTCCAAACATTTTCCCCTTCCATTTCACACCTTCCATTCGTCAAAGATATTTCGGAGCTCAAAGTTAACGGTGGCTTTTCGTGCTGTACATTTTTCCCTGGCATTTCGGACCTAACAATTTCTACTTTGATATCACGCCTTCCGTTCGGAGCAGATATTTCGGACCTCACAGTTAACGCTGGCTTTTCATGCTGTACATTTTTTACTGGCGTTTCGAACCAACCATCTTCCGCTTCCATTTCACGCGTTCTATTTGGCACAGATATTTCGGACGTAATAGGTAACCCTGGCATTGGTGCTATACATTTTTACTGGCATTTTGGATCTAACAATTTTTTCTCCCCTTTCACGTCTTCCATTCGGCACAGATATTTAGGACCTCAAAGTTAACGCTGGCCTTTCGTGCTATACATTTCTGACTTGCATTTCCGACCTAACAATTTCCGCTTCCATTTCACTCCTTCCATTCGGCACATATATTTCGGTCCTGACAGTTAACACTGGCTTTTCCTGCTGTTCATTTTTCACTGGCATTTCGGACTAGCTATCTTCAGCTTCCATTTCACGCCTTCTATTTGGCACAGATATTTCGGACGTAATAGGTAACCTTGGCTTTGGTGCTATACGTTTTAAACTGGTATTTCCAATTGAACAATATCTTCTTCGATGTCACGTCTTCCTATTCGGCACAGATATTTCGGACCTCACAGTGAACGCTGCATTTTGGTGCTTTACATTTTTCACTGGCATTTCGGATCTAACTGTTTCCGCTTCCATTTCACGCCTTCCATTTGCCTCAGATATTGCTGACCTCACAGTTAACGCTGGCTTTGGTGCTATAAATTTGTCACTGGCATTTCAGATCTAACAATTTCTTCTTCCTATTCACGTCTTCCATTCGGCACAGATATTTCCGACCTCAAAGTTAACCCTGGCTTTTCGTGTTATACATTTTTCTCAGCTATTTCCCACGACAAAACGTCTGCTTCCTTTACATGCCTTCATTCGGCACTCATATTTCGGATCCACAATTAACCCTGGCCGTTCGTGGTATACATTGTTTTTTGCCGTTTCGGACCAGGCAACTTACGCTTCCAATTCATGCCTTTATTCTTCACAGATATTTCGGACCTCTTAGTTAACTCTGGCCTTTCGTGCCATATCGTTTTCACTGGCATTTCGGACCTAACAATTTCGTCTTTCATATCAAGTATTCCATTAGACAGAAATATTTCGAACCTCACAGTTAACGTTGGCTTTTCGTGCTATATATTTTTCACTGGCATCTCGGACCTAGCAGGTTGCGCTTCCATTTCAAACCGTCCATTCGTCACAGATAAATTGGACTTCACTGTTAACGCTGCCTTTTGTGCTATACATTTTTCACTGGCATTTCGGATCTAGCAATTACTTCGTCGATTTCACGTCTTCCATTCGGCACAGATATTTCGGACCATGCAGTTATCCTTGAGTTTTCGTGTTCTACATTTTTCTCTGGCATTTCGAATCTAACAATTTCCTCTTCAATTTCATGTCTTCCATTCGGCACGGATATTTTCGACCTCACAGTTAATCCTCGCTTTTCATGCTATACATTTTTCTCTGCCATTTCGGACCATACAAAGTCCACTTCTATTTCGCGCCTTCATTCGGCACAGATATTTCGCACCTCACAGTTAACGCTGGCTTTTCGTGCTGTATCTTTTTCACTGGCATTTCAGACAAAACATCTTCTCTTCCATTTGACACTTTCCATTCGGTACAGATATTTCGGACCTCACAGTTAACGCTGACTTTTAGTGCTTTACATTTCTGACTGGCATTTCGGAATTAAGAGTTTCGCCTTCCATTCGCGACAGATATTTCGGATGCCACACTTAACGCTGGCATTTCGTGCTCTAAATTTTCACTGGCATTTCGGACCTAACATGTTCCGCGTTCATATAACGCCTTCCATTCGGCACAGATATTTCAGACCTCACAGGTAACGCCGGCTTTTCGTGCTATACATTTTTCACTGGCATTTCGGACCTAACAATTTCCGCTTAAATTTCAGCCTACTTTTCGGCAGATATTTCGAACCTCAGTGTTGACGCTGCTTTTGGTGCTATGCATTTTTCACTGGCATTTCGGACCTAACAATTTCCGCTTCCATTTGACGCCTTCCATTCTGCATACTCATACTCATCATCATCATCATCATATATTTCGGACCTGAGAGTTAGGGTAGATTTTCGTGTTGTACATTTTTGACTGGCAGTTCCGACCAAACAGGCCTTCCATTCGGCACAGATATTTCGGACCTCACAGTTTACACTGGCATTTTGAATCTAACAATTTTCGTTTCAATTTCACGTCTTCCATTCGGCACATATAATTCGGATCTGAAAGTTAACGCTGGCTTTTCGTGCTATACATTTTTCACAGGCATTTCGGATCTAACAATTTCTCTTTCCATTTCACGTCTTCCATTCGGCACATATATTTTGCACCTCACAGTTAACACTGGCATTTTCGATTTAAGAATTTTTGTTTCAGTTTCACGTCTTCCATTCGTTACATATATTTCGGTTCTGACAGTTAACGCTGGCTTTTCATGCTCTACAGTTTGCACTGTCATTCCGGACCTAACAACTTCCGCTTCCATTCCACACCTTCTATTCCTCTCAGATATTTTGGACAATTTTAGCTTGAATTTCACGTCTTCTATCCGGCACATCTATTTCGGACACTACAGTTAACGCTGGTGTTCGTGTTGTATATTTTTCACTGGCAATTCCGGCCAAAAACCTTCCGCTTCCATTTCACGCCTTCCATTCGGCACAGATATTTCGGAGCTCACGGTTAACGCTTGCTTTTCGTGCTATACATTTTTCAGTGGCATTTCGGACCTAACCGTTTCCAGTTCAATTTCACGCCTGCCAATCGGCACAGATATTTTGAACCTCTCAGATACCGCTGGTGTTTATGCTATACATTTTCACTGGCACTTCGAATCTAACGATTTCTTCTTCCATTACACGTCTTCCATTCGTCACATATATTTCGGACCTCACAGTTAAGAATGGCTTTATGCTCAACATATTTCTCTCTGGCATTTTGGATCTAACAATTTCCTCTTCCATTTCACGTGTTCTGTTCGACACACATATTTCGGACCTCACAGTTAGTCTTAGCTGTTCGTGCTATACATTTTTTTCTACCATTTCGGACAAAACAACTTCCGCTTCCATTTCACGCCTGCATGCGGCTCACATATTGCGGACCTCACAGTAAAAGCTGGCTTTTCGTGGTATAACTTTTTAACTGGCATTTCAGACCAATAATCTTCCCCTTCCATTTGACACCTTCCGTTGGACACAGATATTTCGGACCTCACAGTTAACCCTGAGTTTTCGTGCTTCACATTTTTCACTGTATTTTCGGACCTAATAGTTTCTTCTTCAATTTCGCGTGTTTCATTCGGCACAGATAATTCGAACCTGATACTTAACGCTTTATTTGGTTCTATTTATTTATATCTATATTTATTTCACGTCTTCTATTCGGCAGAGATATTTCGGACTTCACAGTTAACGCTTGCTATTGGTGCTGTACATATTCTCTGGAATTTTGGATTGAACAATTATTCTCTTCCTTTTCACGTCTTTCATTCGGCACACATGTTTCGGACCTCACTGTGAACGCTTACTTTGGTGCAATACATTTTTCACTGACATTTCGGACCTAACAGTTTCCGCTTCCATTTCACGTCTTCCATTCGGCACAGATATTTCGGACCTCACTGTTAACGCTTCCTTTGGTGCTATACATTTTTCACTGGCATTTCGGATCTAACATTTTCCGCTTCCATTTCATGCCTTTCATCCGGTATAGATATTTTGGAACTCACAGTTAATTCTGAGTTTTCCTGCTCTACTTTTTCTACTGGCATTTCGAACCCAAGAAATTCCGCTTCAAATCACGCCTTCCATTCGGCACAGATATTTCGGACCTCGCAGTTAACGCTGGCTTTTTGTGCTATACATTTCTGGCTGGCATATGGCACCTAACAGTTTCCGGTTGCATTTCATGCCTTCCATTCGGCATATATACTTTGGAGCTGACAGTTAACGCTGGATTTTCCTGCTGTACATTTTTGACTGTCAATTCTGACCAAACAATTTCCGGTTCTATTTCCCTCTTTCTTTTCCTTCCAGATATTTCGGACCTCACAGTTAACGCTCGCTTTTGGTGCTACACATTTTTCACTACATTTTTGATATCGAACAATTTCCTCTTCCATTTCACGTCCTCAATTCGACACACATATTGCGGACCCCACAGTTTACGCTGGCTTTTCATGCTATAAAATTTCACTGGCATATGAGACCTAAGAGTTTCCGCTTCTTTTTCACACCTTCTATTCGGACAGAGATTTCGGACCTGACCTTTGACACTGGCATTGGTGCTATATATTTTTCACTGGCATTGCAGATCTAACGATTTCCGCTTCTATTTCACGCCTTCCGTTCGGCACAGATATGTCGGACATCACAGTTAACCCTAGCTTTTGGTGATATACATTTTTCTCTGCCATTTCGGACCAAAGAACTTCCGCTTGGATTTCACGCTTTCCTTTCGCCACTGATATTTCGGACCTGAGAGATAAAGCTGGCTTTTCGAGGTCTACATTTTTCACTGGAATTTCGGACCTAACAATTTCCGCTTTCGTTTCACGACTTCTATTCTGCACATATACTTTAGACCTGACAGTTAAACCTGGCTTTTCGTGCTGTTCATTTTCCACCTGCATTTCCAACCAAATAATTTTCTCTTCCATGCCACGCCTTCCATTCGGCACAGATATTTAGGACTTCATAGTTAACGCCGTCTTTTCGTGCTATACATTTTTCACTGGCATTTCGGACCGAACAATTTCCGATTCCATTTCATACCTTCCGTTCGACACAGATATTTAGGACCACGCTGATAACGCTGTCTCTGGTGCTATACATTTTTCTGTGGCATTTTGGATATAACAATTTCCTCTTCCATTTCACGTCTTCCATTCGCCACAGATATTTCGGACCTCAGAGTTAACGCTGGCTTTTCGTGCCATACATTTGGGACCAAACAACTTCCGCTTCCATTTTACACCTTCATTCGGCGTAGATATTTCGGTTCTCACAGTTAACGCTGGCTTTTCGTGCTATACCTTTTTCACTGGCATTTCAGTTCAAACATCTTCCTTTTCTATTTGACACCTTCTATTCGATACAGATATTTCGGACCTCACAGTTATCGCCGGCTTTTCGTGCTGACTTTTCGTGCTATATTCGTCACAGATATTTCGGACCTCACAGTTAAAGCTGGCTTTGGTGCTATACTTTTTTCGCTCGCATTTTGGATGTAAGAATTTCCTGTTCCATTTGAGGTCCTCCATTCGGCTCACATATTTTCGACCTCACGGTTAACGCTGGGTTTTTGTGCTGTACATTTTTCACTTGCATTTCCGATCAAACAATTTCCGTTTCCATTTCACGCCTTTCATTCGGCTGAGATCTTTCGGACCTGACAGTTAACGCCGGCTTTTCGTGCTGTACATTTTTCGCTGGTATTTGAGACGAAACATCTTCCCTTTTCCATGTGACGCCTTCCATTTGGCACACATATTTCGGACCTCGCAGTTATGGCTGGCTTTTCGTACTGTATATTTTTCACTGGTATTTTGGACCTAACAATTTCCGATTTCATATCACGCTTTCCCTCTTTCACGTTTACTCTGGTTTTCGTGCTACGTCTTTTTCACTGGCATTTCAAACCAAACATCTTCCCCTTCCATTTCGTACTTTTCATGCGGTACAGATACTTCGAACCTCACAGTTAACGCTGGCTGTTCGCACTATATATTTCTCACTGGCATTGCAGATCTAACAATTTCCGCTTCCATTTCACACATTCCTTCTCGCACATATATTTAAGACCTGAAAATTAACGCTGGTTTTTCGTGCAGTAAATTTTTCATTGGCATTTCCGACCAAACAACTTCCGCTTCCATTTCACGCCTTCCGCGCGGCACAGATATTTGGGACCTCACAATGAAGGCTGTGTTTTCGTGTTATACATTTTTCACTGGCATTTTATACCTAACAGGTTCCGCTTCCATTTCAAGCCTTTCCTTCGGCGCAGATATTTCGGAACTCACAGTTGATGCTGAGTTTTCGTGCTATACATTTCGAACTGACGTTTCGGACCTATCAATTTCCCGTTCCATTTCACTCCTTCAATTCGGCAGATATTTTTCGTGTGTGACAGTTAACACTGGCCTTTCGTTCTATACATTTTTCACTGGACATGACGACCAAACAACTTCCGCTTCCATTTCACACCTCATGTTCAGAACAGATATTTGGGACCTCACAGATGACTCTGGCTTTTGGCGCTATACATTTTTCACTGCAATTTTTAATCGAACAATTTCCTCTTCAATTTCATAACTTCCATACGGTACAGGTATTTGGGACCTCACAATTAACGGTGGCTGATCGTGCTATACATTTCTCACTGGCATTTTGGATCTAACAATTCCCGCTTCCATTTCACGTCTTCCATTCGGCACAGATATTTTGGAAATAGGAGTAAATCCTGGCTTTTCGTGGTATACATTTTTCTCTGCCATTTCGGACGGAACAACTTCCCCTTCCATTTCACATTGGGTACAGATATTTCGGACCTCTCAGTTAACGCTGTCTTTTCGTTCTACACATTTTTCACTAGTATTTCCGATCTAACAATTTCCTCTTCAATTTCACGCCTTCCATTCGCAACAGATATTTCGGACTTGATAGTTAGTGCTCGCTTTGGTGCTCTACATTTTTCATTGGCAACTCGGATCTCAGAATTTCTTTTTCCGTTTCACTACTTCCATTGTGCTCACAGTTAACCCCGAGTTTTCGTGCTTTCCATATTTTACTGGCATTTCGGACCTAACAATTTCCGCTTCCATTTCACGCCTTCCATTCGGCACAGATATTTTGGAAATAGGAGTAAATCCTGGCTTTTCGTGGTATACATTTTTCTCTGCCATTTCGGACGGAACAACTTCCCCTTCCATTTCACATTGGGTACAGATATTTCGGACCTCTCAGTTAACGCTGTCTTTTCGTTCTACACATTTTTCACTAGTATTTCCGATCTAACAATTTCCTCTTCAATTTCACGCCTTCCATTCGCAACAGATATTTCGGACTTGATAGTTAGTGCTCGCTTTGGTGCTCTACATTTTTCATTGGCAACTCGGATCTCAGAATTTCTTTTTCCGTTTCACTCCTTCCATCGTGCACAGATATTTCGGACCTCACAGTTAACGCTGGCTTTTCATGCTATAAATGTATCACTGACATTTCGGATCTAACAACTTCCCCTTTCATTTTACGCGTTCCATTCCGTACATATTTTTCAAACCTCACAGTTAACACTGGCTTTTCGTGCTGTACATATTCACTGGCATCTCTGACTAAATAAGTTCCACTTCCATTTCATGCCTTCCGTTCGGAACAGATATGTCGGACTTCACATTTAACGCTGGCCTTTTGTGCTATAAGTTTTTCACTGGCATGTCTGATCTAACAGTTTCCGCTTCCATATAACATCTTCCATTCGGCAAAGATATTTTGGACCTCACAATTGATGCTGTCTTAGGGTGCTATACATTTTTCTCTCGCATTTCGGATGTAACAATTTCTTCTTCCATTTCACGCCTTGATTTGGTACCTACAATTCGTACCTCAGTATTAACGCTGAGTTTTTGTGCTCTAAATTTTTCACTGGCATTTCGGACGTAACAACTTCCGCTTCCTTTTCACGTCTTCCATTCGGCTCAGATTTTTCAAACCTCCCAATAAACGCTTGCTTAGGGTGCTATACATTTTTCTCTCGAATTAGGGATTTAACAATTTCCTCTTCCATTTCACGCCTTGATTCGGAACACATATTTCGGACCTCACAGTTGACGCTGTCTTTTCGTGCTATACATTTTACACTGGCATTTCAGACCAAACATCGTCCCCTTCCATTTCACACTTTGCAATCGGTACAAATATTTCGAGCCTCATATTTAACACTGGATTTTCGTGCAGTACAATTTTTACTGGCATTTCGGTCCTAATAATTTCCGTTTTCATATTGCGCTTTCCATTCTGCACAGATATTTCGGACCTCAGAGTTAACGATGGCTTTTCGTGCTATACATTTCTTATTGGCATTTCGGATCTAACAATTTCCGATTCATTTTACCCCTTCCATTCCGCACATATTTTTGGATCTGACAATTAATGCTGGCTTTTCATGCCGTACATTTTTTACTGGTATTTCCGACCAAACAACTTCCGGTTCCCTTTCACGCCTTCCATAAGGCGCAGATACTTCGGACTTCACAGTTAACTTTGGCTTTTAGCGCTATACATTTTTCACTGGTATTTGGGACTTAACAGTTTCCGCTTCCATTTCACACCTTTTATTCGGACAGATATTTAGGACCTGACAGTTAACGCTGGCTTTGGTACTATACATTTCTCACTGGCATTTCTGATCTGACAATTTCTTGTTCCATTTCACGTCTTCTATTGGACACATATATTTCGGACCTCACAGTTCACCCTGAGTTTACGTGCTCTACATTTTTCACTGGGATTTCGGACCTAACAATTTTCACTTCCATATTTCACGTCTTCTATTCAGACAGATCGTTCGGACCTAACAGTTAACGTTGGCTTTTTGTGCTATACATTTTTTAGTGGCATATCGGACGTAACAGTTTCCGCTTCCATTTCGCACCTTCTGTTCGGAAAGATTTTTCGGATCTGACGTTTAACCCTGGCTTTGGTGGTATATATTTTTCACTGGCATTTCTGATCTGATAATTTCTTGTTCCATTTCACGTCTTCCATTTGGTACAAATATTTCGGACCTCACAGTTAACGCTGGGTTTTCGTGCGCTACATTTTTTACTGCCATTTCGGATCTAATAATTTCCACTTCCCTTTCACGCCTTCCATTCCGCTCAGATATTTCGGACCTCACAGTTAACGCTGGCTTTTGGTGCTATGCATTTTTCTCTCGCATCTTGGATCTCACAATTTCTTCTTCCATTTCACGTTTTCCATTTGCCCCAGCAATTTCGGACCAGACATTTAACGCTGGTATTGGTGCTATAACGTTTTCACTCCCATTTCAGACCAAACATCTTTCCCTTCTATTTCACACCTTCCATTCGGTACAGATATTTCGGACCCCACAGTTAACGGTGGCTATTCGTGGTGTATATTTTTCACTGGCTTTTCGAACCTAACAATTTTCCGCTTCCATTTCACGTTTTCCTATTCGCACAGATATTACGGACTTCACAGTTAGCTGTGGCTTTTGGTGCTATACATTTTCTCTGGTTTTGGATCTAACAATTTCTTCTTGGATTTCACGTCTTCAATTCGGCACACGTATTTCGCACCTCTTAGTTAGCCCTTGGTTTTCGTGCTCTATATTTTTCAGTGGCATTTCGGATCTAACAATTTCCTCTTCCATTTCACACCTTCCCTTCGGCTCAAGCATTTCGGACCTCACTGTTAACGCTGTCTTTGGGTGCTATACATTTTTCACTGGCATTTCGGATCTGACAATTTTTTGTTCCGTTTCACGTCTCTCCATTCGGCACATATATTTCGGACCTCACAGTAAACCCTGAGTTTTCGTGCTCTACATTTTTCGCTGCCCTTTCCGACAAAACAACTTGCGCTTCCATTTCACGCCTTCATTCGGCACAAATATTTCGGTCTCACGATTAATGCTGGCTTTACGTCTTACACGATTTTCCTTGTTGTTTTAGACCAAACATCTTCTCCTTCGATTTCACACCTTCCATTCGATAGAGATATGTCGGACCTGAGAATTTATGCTGGCTTTTCGTGCTGTATATTTTTCATTGGATTTCGGACCTAACAATTTCCGCTTCCTTTTCATTCTTTCAATCCGGCACAGATATTTCGTGCTATACACTTTTTGTTTGCTTTTCGGACCAAAGAATTTCCGCTTCGATTTGACGCCTTTCTTTCAGCACAGATATTTCGGAGCTCACAGTTAACCCTGGCTTTTCGTGCTATACATTTTCTCTGCCATTTCGGACCAAACAAAGTTCGCTTCCATTTCGCGCCTTCATTCGGCACAGATAATTCGAACCTCACAGTTGAAGCTGGCTTTTGGTGCTACACTTTTTTCTCTGTCATTTCAGACCAAACATATGTGTGCAAGGTTAGCGCAGTTTGTAAGATCTCTGACTGCTAACCAGGAGGTCCCGGGTTCAAACCCCGGCTTGGTCGAGGGTTGATCTTTCGGTGACCTTTTTTCGCCACACCGTCCGTGGACAGGGACGTTAAGCCGTTGGTCTAGTCTCTCGACATTCTATCGGAGGACTTAGAAGAACCCACACACTTCTCGAAAAGAGTTGGGTAATCCCGATGTTGTGGTCTGTTAACTGAGGGCACAACCTATTGTCTCAGACAAAAACATTGTGAACCGCTCATAGCGGTCTGGCTAAGTCCCTCAACCACCGAACCAAGCACTTGTTGTGAACAGGTAGCTGAAAAGCCCCGCGGGGAGCACCTGTATATGTATATGTATATGTATATG
>JANSTQ010049894.1:0-15379 GCA_026167885.1 Bergia puertoricense | reverse complement strand
GCAAGTTATTGAAGAAGAGGACTGCTAAACCACAAATATATTTAATTGTACTTAATATTAAAGTAAACATAAACAAAGCAGCTATATTCAAACTATCAAACATAGTCATCATCAGGTGAAATAGCAAATACTGTTCAAAATAACAAAAGATCATGACAAATGTAACATGTTACAGGGTTGGGTACCGATCACGTTTCACAAAATACAGTTAATTAAAAATAAAATGCTTTTAATAACACTTTCTTGAAAAATAGAAAAAAACATGTTTCACGAAAATTTAATAAGTACTACTTTTCACATGAAAATAAATGCCCAATTCTCATTTCATGAAAAAATGAGGCAAATCACAGCTACAAAAAAATCCCTTTACCATCCTGATATTATTGCAGTCCAGACCAAGATGACACAGACCCACAGAAAACCTAGAAAACAGTGGAAAGTCATGGAATTTTTGAAATTTGTTTTCCAGGCCTTGAAAGTCGTGGAATTTTATTTTTGGGAGTGGAATTTTGAGCTTCGGTCATGGAAAATGAATAGAACCAAGTTTTCTGGTTTAAAAGTTTGACACTGTAGACACTTCAAATTAATGCAAAATCGATCACTTTTCACCTCGAGCATCAACTATGCTTGAAAATAGCAAAACCGAGATATTTTCACACATATTGTAAATCCTGGTGACAGTGTACATGTAAAAGCCAACTCGTACTATTCAGTGGACCCTCCTTTTTAGGGCAAAACTGAGATAACGTTTTTGTTACCCATATTTAAGCTTTTGTAAAAACGAGGTCATGGAAAAAACAAAAAGGTCATGGAAAGCCGTGAAATTTGAAAAGTCCCTGAGAGTACGAACCCTGTAAGTAACTTATAATACATGTAATTTTTATAAAAATTATATATAAAACTTTAGGTCATTGCTGTTAAATTACATAAATTTAAAAACAATTTATACTTATTTACAGTTGACTCAGTACATAACTTATGTTGCAGTTAACAAACAGTTGGCTGACAAAGAAAGAGTTGCAGCAGCGCTTGAGAACTCTCACCTGCTAGAAGTTGTCAATCAGTGTCTTATGCCAAGGAAGTGAATCAGATGCTCTTTAGATGTCAGCCTCGAGATCATTTTAATTACTTTTTTGTACAATATCATTTTCTGCTCCAAGAGGCACAGAGTTAAGGAGAAGGTGAGAGGAAGTTTTGACTGACCAGCATTGTTGATTCAGGCAGTTCTTGGTTTGCATGTGATGTCATGGAAAAACTGGATCTTGTGAAGCTGTGTCTTCAACCAGTTTTAGGTGTCTGCTTTCTGAATTATTTTTTGAGGAAAAATGATGATCATGACAATACTATAAAGTGCTTTGGATGTTTGAAATTGATTTATGTTATCCTTAATTGTATCCTGCTGGTACATACCTATTATGTACATCATTCAGCTGGTCACAAAAGTCAACAAACTTGTAGTACTCATTATAACAAGAATGTTTTCAATTGGTGAAAGAAGCATCTACATGTACATGACTGTGTAAAGTGACCTTAATTAAAATCTGTAGCAATACCATGCACTGCAGCATTTTGTAATAACTGATGTATTTTGTAAATAGTGGTTGCAATATTTTGTAAGGATTGCAACATTAATTTTTGTAATACACTCTTTTTTTATGTAAGAACATGCGGAGGGTGGGGATGTATTACTGCTATTACTCTATAAAAACAGGCTTGTTTTAACCAATCTAAAAAATTTTCCAAAGGTAAAAAAGTTATCTACATCAAACAATAGAAAACAAAAAAACTAACTTTTATGTTTAAAATGTGTATAATGTCATCACTCATGTCATTGCAACATAATCAAAAATCGTTATGTACATGTATCAATTTGTTTAGTTTGAAAAGTTCTTTTTACCCTCCGGATGTTATTCCATTTACATTGATAATTTCCGACTAACAAGCCGTGGGTTATTTCTGCCCAACCCCTCCCCCCTTTTGTTCAGCTGCAGGAAATCCCAAAAGCCTGGGCTGAATAGGTTTAAATAACGTCTGAAGGTTACAACAAAAAAGAACGAATAGCAACAAGAGTAGACATGAAAACTCAGTTGGATGGAATGCTGGGTTGGTGAAAGGAGTGTGATTGTAGAGCGGTGGCAAACTGGAAACAGAGGGTGGCAAACTTGAAACACCATTCCTTACTTTTTGGGGGTTATTTTTTCAAAAGTTTATGGTTGAATATGATCATTTTTTCACCAAAGATTGAACTGGAAAAAAGTGCTACTCAATTAGTGCAGAGCTGGTCACATTGCAAAACTAGTGAAAATGTGTCACCGCATAAAATCTGTACTTGGTCTGAGAATTGGTGCAAGGTGACTGTTGCACTCCTCCCCCCCCCCCCTTCCAACACTGCTCCTCAGGCCTTAAGAATTACAGTATGTTTGGAATCATGGAATAGTTTTTCATATTGTACTCATTTGAAGAGACTTTAATTATAACAATTTGTGTTAGTGTGTTATTACAAATTGTGTAGACTTGTTGGTACATGTATTACAAAATGCCACAACCGTTATTACAAAATGTGACATTTACTACAAAATGCTGCATTATTACAAGATGCTGCTGCAGCACAATACCAGATGCATTGCATTGGAAATTTGGTTTTACCAATGATCAATTTTTGGTTGCCATGTTACGTTGGCATATCATGATCAAACCTTCACACCAACATGGTAGCCTCAAACATTCTGTAAATCCTTTCCAAGACTAGTGAGTGTGCAATAATGAATTATGTCAGCAACAAAATGTTTGAACCATGTTTTGTGGTTCAAAAGTTGACTGGTGTAGGTCAGCCCTGTTTTGGGTGGCACATTGGAAATAGTTTGTTCTTATACTTTAGTATATAAATAATAAATTATTTCTTCAGGAAACAAGAAATATCGGTCTGGTTAGCAAATCCATTTTACTTTATTTTATTTTAGGGACCTATCATTTATTAGATTTTAGGGGGGAGATCACATTTTGTTTCTGCACATTTACTAATCCCAAAGCTATTTACCCGGGTACTTAGCTTTTCTCAAGTTTTATAATTTATACTTTAAAGTAAGAGCAAGTAATGCACCTACATGTATCAATGTTAAGCCTGAGGGGGGGGGAGAAGAGATGGAGCAGATGTGGGGCATTTGACATTTTACAATATTTTTTTTTCAAATCCCCACCCTAGGGACAGAAATTTTGGTCAAATTCAATCAAATTTCCCCACCCAAAATTTCCAGATATTTTATACCGTAAATTTTCTGGTCATCTAAAATATGCACAATTTTCTTTCACAGGATATTCAGGTTTTCATTCAAATTAATAGTAAAAAAATCAGTTCATACACGTTTATTTATGTCAGTAAAGCATCCACCACCTTGCTTACCTAAACTCCCACTAAAACTCAGAAACTCTGCTGCCTCTTGCTGCAAAACAACATGGTCTCATGCTTCTTCTCCGCAAAATCAAATTGTCGACCCAGGGGACAAGCTTTGTGATCAAATTTCCCACCCTCAAATAGACAAGTTTGGTGAAATTCCCCACATCTGCTTCTCCCCTGGGCTTAATGTTGATAGGTGCATAAATTGTGGCCGAGCCCAAGGATGTTCTGATTCACCTCTTTCAGTTGCAACGTTCCTAAAACTCTTATAAACATGTTTCAAGCATTGCATCAATTGCACCAGGTTCCAGCTAGTCTTCCATCTTGCGGATGGAACAAACTCTATTGCCTCATCTGAATCAGAATCATTTCCAATTACATTAATGACATTTGCATTCTCTTCAATGACATATTTGCCTGTATCACCTATTTCTTCATCATCTCCCTTGTTAGTCTGCCCATTCTCTCTTTCTTTTCCATTCTCTTCCTCTTCCTGTGATGATTCATCATCCTCTGTTTCCTCTTCCGGGCTGTCAACTGACTCTTCCCGACTGTCTTGGATCATTCCCTTCTGCATTCGCCACCATTGTTTGCTTGGAACTTTTCTGCTTCCTGCATCTCTTTCAGGGCAGCTCTCTTAATGACAAGCTTGACCCAGTGATGCATTGACAAACACTGAACGAGCTGCTCCAATGAAATACCGACAGCGATACATGAACATCCCAAAACTGACCCCCACTCAGTCTTGAAATGTAGACTGGGACATGGGGACCCCCCTATGGGGCCTCATTGATGCGTGGTGTTTCTTCTGGTAATGCCCAGTCCCTGGGTTGAGCAGTGGTCTTGGTATTGGACAAGCTTTAGGTCCAAACATGGGCTTCAGGGCACAATGTTCGCACTGAGTGCTGTTCTCTTTTCATGCATTTTTTCTATACTCCACGTTCAGTTCACCATGTTCATAATGGTTTTTGATTGCACATTCCATCAGGCTGAAATAACTGTGCTTAGGTAAATTAATTCTGGTTCAAATGCTGTCTTGTAGTAATAACTTTTTTTTCCTTGGGAGGGATCACATTTTTTTGCCAGCTCAGTGGGGAGGGAGGGTATCAAAAAAAATTGACAATCACAAACTGAAAATCTCCAGTCCCTCCCTGCTGGTAATAAATGATAGCTCCCTTACAATATAGTTGATCACAACTACTAAAAACAAACAATACTTAATTACTTGCATAGATTCAACATTAGTGGGAAAATTATTTCCCATCAAGAGTATACCAGGGTACATACAAAGACCATGGGTTGGTCTAGGATTTTTGAAAGGGAGAGGGGGAGGGGGGGGGGGATTGACTATCCCTACTTTATTTTGTTGTTTGCTTGCAGGTTCATGGTGGCTCCATGAATCTGCCCTTTTAAAGTACAATATTATAGTGTTTATAAAATAAATAAAAATTGATGTGGGAGTACAACCCTTTGGCTTGGCTGGAGATTCTGTAAAGACAGTACAGCTGTTACTATAACTTTGTGATTAGAGTCAGCCTCTGAAAACAAGGCAGTCATCACAGAAGAGGGAGAGTTGCTGGGGAATGGAATAAAAGGACAATCAGCATTCAATTTTGTCACTTTTGAATAATGGGAGTAAAGAGATGGAAACTGAGAGATGGTTACAGGAATCTCACCCCCCTCCCCTACCCCAGACCCACACTCATACTGTGAAAACAAAGCTGGACAATGATAATAAAGATATGAAACATTCTTTAAGCATGTGAGAAGTTGTCTGATTGTTACATGACTGTAAACTAAGCACCCAACATTTCGGTGTGGAATTGTCTTTCTGGATTTTCAATATACTGTACATGTATGTATAGATTAACAATAATAATTATGACTGGAGATATCACTAAATAAACAAAAATATCCAGTTTTTTTATTTCCTTACTCCCAGTGTTCATATTATTTATTTATAGTACGACTGACAATACTTTTTTTGATAATACAAAACTATTACTTTTATTACCAAAGTTAATGATTCATTATTTTTTTTAAAGCCATACAAGTACAAGTATGGTAAATAAGGTACTAGATACATGTGGATAGTTTATTAAACAAAATACTTTGCAGCCTGAAGGCTGAATTGCAGATTTACATGTGCAACCCTGCATTAATATTTACAATATAGTTTAAACAGTCAGTAAATAAGTAAAATAAAATATATAAAATAGGAAACCTAAAAGTATGTGAACAATAAAATTACTGGTTTGAAACACTAATTATTCTTAACACAAGAAATAAATGAAAATTAGCCTTAATGGCAGTTCACTCTGTTTATAATTGGTATAAATTATTACATTAAATTGATAGCAGTTAATACATGTATTAAATATAATAAGATAAATACACAGTCACATACAATGTATGTACAGTCCACAATTAAATTTTTTTATTGTTTTATGTTTGACCTAGAAATGTCACACTTGGGGCCAGCTATTTACACAAACCTTGGTTGGCTGCCAACCCAAGGTATGTTTAACCCAAGCTGGAAAATAGTCACATTTGTGACATGAATCTGTGTTACCTGCCACCAACCTGTGCTGCCTTCTAACATCTGGAAGTAGTAACCTGTATCTGATTTTTCAATAAATCAAAGCTCCAGTAATTACCTTTAGTTCCAAATACTTACATGTATTTGCTTTAAAAATAATTGATTTTAAAAAAGAAATTGAATTATCAGGATTAACCTGCATTAATCAAAACCATGTTTTCCAAACAGGCTAGAAACAAGTTGGCCACGGCCAGACAGTGGATTCATGTGAACACTTGTTGGCCATACTGGGCTGAGACAACCCAGGTTCATTTAATTAGTAGGCTTTAAATGGCACAGTGAAAATCCAAACAGTCTGCAAAGCTGTACAACATTTGGTGCAGCTGTTGGCGGACAGCTATTTCATGAACTCCAATGTATATCCTGAATTTATAAGGTATTTTGCTAGAGTTTTAGAAAAGCTAAAAAATATTTGGACTGCTAAACAAAAAGTGAACTGGCAGGTGAAATTTGTTGTCATTCCTGGTTCGTTGTTTTCATTAAACCGCTTTTCCTTTCACTGTTCTGTCATTTGATAATATTTTTAAATGGAATAGACACAGTTGTCTGTATATGTGAATTAACAAAAAAAATGTTCACTTAATTATTTCTTGTGTGTGTTTTAAACTTAAAACTTTTGACAGGACAAAAATTAAAAATAAATTATGGCAGTCCAAAAATTATTTGGAGTGCCAAAAAAATTTAGATGGCAGAACTATTTTATGAAACAGACAGTTCAGTTGATTGGTATAAGCATGAGGGATAATTATGATTATGATTGTTTGATGTGTGGATGAGTGAATTGACAGTGAGGTGTGTAATGTGGTAGGTCTGAATCATAACAAAGTTTGCCTTCAAATGTTGGTTTTTGTGAAGGTCATCAGCTTTGTTGGTTCAAAACTTGCACTCAGGCACAGGCTTTGATGGGACAAGATCAGTCCAAAAAGTTCTTTTTTTCAATTTCAATATGATTTGGACCCCAAACATACAAGAGCATTAATTAAAAGGTTAGCCTGCTTGATGGCTTGTGAATGACATACTTGAAAAATGTTAGTACCTAATCAACCTGGAATTGATATTTCTGAGAACCCACAAAAGTAAATATTCATGTAATCATGCAAGTTTGATAATTGAGTTTGAAGTGAAATTTAAATCCCGATCTTTCCTCAACACTATTAATAATATTGCTGGGCACATAATGGATTTTTAGATAACAGAAAATCACCTTAATTGATTTAAAAATTGTTGAAAACACCAGGATTCAGGAGGCTAGATATTTCATTTCATTGCAAAAATGCATTACTAAAATACATTTTTAGAAAAAAGAATATCTTTTTGAGAAAATTGTCAATCAGATATTCGGTTGCTATGGCAATGAGGAGAGCTGCATAGCCACGAACTTGGATTAAAATAATTATTGTTTGTAGATAAATCCACAAAAAGTCAAAGTTTCGTAGTGCTTACTTGTAACATGGTGAAGTAGAAATATATATTAGAGCATGCCTTGGGGGGGGGGGCAGATTGAATTGAGTCCTAATATGATTTATAAGCTCCTTGCTAGCACTCAAAGTTTATAATGAACTTGAGGGCCACGGGGTCATCAGTGTTTTTTTCTATAAACTACTGTTAAGTGTCTCCCTCGTTAAATAAAGCCCATTATTATTATTATTAATGAACCCACTCCCCCTGTAGCAGTAGTGATAGCAGGGAATGGAATGAAAGGTACTAGTTAAAACTGGATTACTGGGTGTATGAAAATATCAAAATCTAATCATTTTGAACAGTCTTCAACAAATTAAAGCTTCACCATCCTATTTCAAACCCCCTTCCTTCAAAAGAGAGGACTATATTATTATTATTATTATTAAGAATAAATGACATTGTAGACCAGTACTCAAGATCACTATAGTAGTAGCAAATTATAATTGACATTAAATAGAGTGAAAATTACCTGAACTGTACTTGCTGCTCTAAAAAGCTAAACATTATCCTCCCTTCCCCCTTCTCCTCTGGACACTTGTGTACAAAATACAGGCAAATCCAAATTTTACATTTTTTCATAATTACCTGTAACTAATGAGAATCAGGGTTCAGATGTTCTTCTTTGCATTTGTTTGGTGATTTTTATCATTTAAATTAATTTCTGTCCCAGGTTAGCATTTCCTCATCAGTTTTCAAATATTCCACACTTTTCATTATCTGGGTTCAAATTAACAAGCTGCATAGCCACGAACTTGGATTAAAATAATTATTGTTTGTAGATAAATCCACAAAAAGTCAAAGTTTCGTAGTGCTTACTTGTAACATGGTGAAGTAGAAATATATATTAGAGCATGCCTTGGGGGGGGGGGCAGATTGAATTGAGTCCTAATATGATTTATAAGCTCCTTGCTAGCACTCAAAGTTTATAATGAACTTGAGGGCCACGGGGTCATCAGTGTTTTTTTCTATAAACTACTGTTAAGTGTCTCCCTCGTTAAATAAAGCCCATTATTATTATTATTAATGAACCCACTCCCCCTGTAGCAGTAGTGATAGCAGGGAATGGAATGAAAGGTACTAGTTAAAACTGGATTACTGGGTGTATGAAAATATCAAAATCTAATCATTTTGAACAGTCTTCAACAAATTAAAGCTTCACCATCCTATTTCAAACCCCCTTCCTTCAAAAGAGAGGACTATATTATTATTATTATTATTAAGAATAAATGACATTGTAGACCAGTACTCAAGATCACTATAGTAGTAGCAAATTATAATTGACATTAAATAGAGTGAAAATTACCTGAACTGTACTTGCTGCTCTAAAAAGCTAAACATTATCCTCCCTTCCCCCTTCTCCTCTGGACACTTGTGTACAAAATACAGGCAAATCCAAATTTTACATTTTTTCATAATTACCTGTAACTAATGAGAATCAGGGTTCAGATGTTCTTCTTTGCATTTGTTTGGTGATTTTTATCATTTAAATTAATTTCTGTCCCAGGTTAGCATTTCCTCATCAGTTTTCAAATATTCCACACTTTTCATTATCTGGGTTCAAATTAACATTGTGTCATCGAGTTTCATAGTTTCTGCAATTTTCATTATCAGGGTTCAGAGATTTATACTGGCATTCTATTTGTAGATTTTGCAGTTTTCCTTAATATGGGGTTTAGAGGTTTTCATCTGCATTTCCTTGTCAATTTTCATTGACATACTGATACAATTAAATGCAAAAAATTATTGCAATTGATTGCATTTCTAGACATACCTCACTCAGAAGGCCTGATTAGACCTTAATTTATAGTATACTCAAAGTACTACTAGACTAGACCATTACTGTAACTCAGGCCCCTTACTTGTGATCAGTTTGTATCCAACAAAAAAAGTGAGAGGTGTTAATGAACCTTTTGATACAGTTATGTAACTACACAAAAAAGGAACCTCTAGTAAATTCTCTTACTCCTGATACCATAAATATTTGATATTACTGGTAGCTGTTTTCCCTCCCTGTTGAGAGTCTGCTTTATGCAAACTCCACCACTTTCTGGAGTTTCATGGAAATGTGGCAGTCTCACATACATGTATCTGAAATAATCTAGTCCACTTCAATAAAAATTTATGAATTATTTTGAAAAACATTTTAATTTTTTGTAAAAAAACATTTAAAAATGACTTCATACAGTATGTAACCTCTAGTAACACTGTCCTATATATACAGGTATCTCAAAAAAAGCTTGCAAAGTTTATTTCTCCCTGCCAAAGGAAAGCTTTTAGACCACAGTAGAATTAGAGAGTTTATTCCTTGTAAAAGCTAGGCAATTGGTAGTTTGAGTATGGTACCAGTTCTAGTTGATGCAGAAATCTTCCTATCAACTTCAGAGGATGCCATGCCCCCTGGAGACTCATTAGTGCTGGCCAGTGTAAAGGTTCGTTCATGATCAAGTGAAAAGTGGGTGTTAATCAGCTTCTTTTGCCCATCCACTGTATGGCCTGGTTTGTTGCTGTCAGCAAAGGGAAAACAGTCTTTTTTAAAATAAAATGATAAATAAATCTAGTATTAACCAAACAGGTAAATAGCACTTTTCACACACTCTTGATTAGTTCATCAAACACTGAATATCCTGTGCTATTCACTTGGGTCACTCATGCATGAAAATGAGTGCATGCATGAGATGGACGTGCATAAGACTGAGGCTTTTTTTTTTGCTTACTTTTTTTGTTGCAAAAAATGGAATCATTATTTTTGAAGGTGCTACTTACTGTACCTGTTTGGTTAATAACAGATCAAAGAAGCCCAATTCACCCACAGTTTGAACAAGTAAAGAACAATCTCAAGCTCTGGCTCACATCCATCAACATTCCACTTATGGTCATTTTGTGCATTAAAATAAACTAAGAAAAAAAATTAAAGCTGAATTTGACAAAACATTAAGAACAATGAGCTCCAGCTAAAATAATTATCTTGAGGGTATGAACTATCAATTATATTATTTTCAAGGACTTCCAAAAATTTCTTCAGGAGCATTTTTGGATCATATCAAAGTATGCAATTTCAAAGGTAATTTATTGTGCAAAATTACAAAAAAAAAAAATCTCCACAACCCCTCTTATAATTTCATACTGAATAACTACTACAGCACTTACATGATTGGTGGAAGGCCAATGTGCTTACAGTGGTGCCACCGTTCAACAAACTCATCTGACAGCTTCACCTTTCCAATGTGGAACTGCAACACTTTAAATAGAAAGGGGTCATGTCGACAAACATTTAGGATCTGGCGTTGACCAACACTATTGTGGCTAAGATAAGCAAGGGCTATGGCTGCTGATGCCTGCACAGTCTCGTAAGGTGATAACAACATGCTGCCCAGAATCGGAATGGTTCCAATTGAAATAATTGCTGCTGGAATGCCAGCCCTGGTATGAGCAAGGGCCCCAAGAAAGTTTGCTGTTAGTGCCTGAACATCCTCAGACTGAGAGGCAAGCATCTTCACCAAAAGTTTAATTCCCGTAGCTGAGGACAAGGCTTGGTCTTCATCTGGAATGATACGAGACAAAACAACAACCTGAAAAGCAGCATGGACAACTTTTCGCTCATCCTTCGATTCCAGGAATGGTGTAAAGCAGTGATAACGAACTCCACCAGACATAGCAATATTGCGTTGATTAGCAACATTGTTATATGCAAAAGTAGCCAGAGCTGCTCCTGCAAGCAGCTGTACATCTTCCTCTTCATTATAAAGTAGTCGCAACATGTGAACAAAACTAAAATCCTGATGATTTAAGATAGCTTTCATATTGCTATGGTGGCCAAGTGCTGCACAACCCAAAGTGTATGCAGCTTCCACCTTAATGACTTCCTGCCTTGCATGAAACAAAAACTTTATCAGGAACTTTATGGCATGGTTTTGTGCCACTGAGTCCTGAATTTGTGTATGAGGTCGAAATCCTACACACAGACACAGTGCTCGCAGTGTTCTGAGGACGCTCAATATAATATATGCTGGAGTTGAAGCTTTTCCAACAAGTCGGACAAGTGGCATGACTCCATTGGCACTAGCAATTTCATTTCGTTTGTTGTGGACACCTTCAGCAAGAACACCCAATGCTTCTGAGCCAATAAAGTGCAGGCTTTCTGGCAGATTTTCCGACAGAAACTCAATAAGCAAATTAACTCCAATCTCATTAGCAACTGATCGTCGTTGGGAATTCTTATTTCCTGCAATAGCCCACAGACCACCTGCAGTTAGTGTACGAAGATCTGCTGCACGTGATCGTTTTAGAAGTCTCATTAAAATCATTACACAGCCATGCTCTGTAAGAACACTTTGATTACCCTCATTCTCTTCAGCTAATCCATGAATGGCCTCCACTGCAGCAAACTGGCATTCCCTTGACCTCAGTCTGGTGAGTTCTACCAATGGCTGCACACCTCCTTCACTGACAAATGAATCCTGGTTGGCTTTGTGTTTGTACACGATTGCGCCAACAGTTCTTGCTGCCATGGCTAAGACACGTTTGTTCTTGGCTCCTGCGAGGAGCTGCCCAATGGACTTCATGATGTCCTTGTTGCTACCAATAGCAGTCTGGATTTCTGTGGTAGAATTTGCAATTGCTCTAACAGCTGTAAGGCAATTCTCAAGTACTTCTTCATCATCAAACTGCTGCAAGAGTTTTGCCAATGCCTCCACCCCTCCCTCACTTGTAATTTTCTCTTTGTTTCCCATCTCATCTGCCAGTAATGCCAAAAGCTTGGTAGCCTGGACATATAACGGCCTGCGTGGTGCTCTTGCCTGATGAACTACAGCTGATATCCCTTTGGCCCCTAGTTCTTGTCTCGCTTGTTCATTCCTAAATAAATTTAGCAACACGGAAAGTGCATGAGCCTTTGCGTCGTCGCTGGCAATGTTGCCTTTTAAAAGGTTAATTAAAGCTGGAATCCCCCCTGCTTTGAGGAACTCTTCAACGTGTCCTTGCCTTTCTGAGATAGTTAACTCGACCAATGTCTTGGCTGTAGCAGTTTCCAAGTCTTGGCCGCCGTTTCCGGACAAGCTGTCCACAAGACACTTCCAAACCTTGAGTTCTGGGCAGTTGAGTTCCAAGAAAAACTCCAGCAAAGTTATGTGGTTATTCATAGCAGCCAATTCCACCGGTCCATGCATTTGCCGATCTGTGGCTCTCAAATCGGCTCCAAGTTCGATTAAAACTTGGACAGTGTCGACGTTGCCACTTGTGCAAGACAACAAAAGAGGAGTCAACTGTTTTCCATCTCCAGTCAAGAGTTCTAATTGGCCCTCTCGACCTTTCACAAATCTTGCTACGCTCTTGTGATAACCATTATATGCCGCATGGTGTATATGGGCCCAGCCATTTTCGTCAAATTCGTCCATGGTTAAGAAAAATGTACAATTTACAAAGTCCGATCAAAGTAGTGTTTGTTTCACAACATCAAAGATCACTGATTTTCGCTGGCGTGGCCGTGGGAACCCATTCAAGTTCACCATTCGTGACTGTCAGGAGATCTAAACAAATTGAAACCTCGAATTATTTTTCTTGCTTTGTTTTTGTGGCACTGAATTTTTCTGAAAGAACATATACAAAGAAGCTACTCCGTTGCTACGGACCCGGTGTTGCTCGGTCGTGGAGCATAGAGGACGACAATTTGACACCGTAAGTGCCTAAACCCACTAGCACTACCTCAGTAGCTGTTCGGCCTGATAACCGATAAACTGATGGAATCTCTTTATATGTGGTTAGAATCTGTAGCTTTCCTCCGTGATTCAAGACGGCATGAGGCAATTTATAGAAAAACTCCACGATGTTTAGCACCAAGTGAACCTCGACGACCGTATGCAAATCCCTGGCAGTTGTAATGAGCCTCTGTTAACGATTCGCCGCTCTGATTGGCTTAAAATAACGTATTGCTCTTTTGTCAAACGGATTCCCCTTGGGGGGAGGGGGGTAACTGTCCATCAAAACAAGGCACTTCTCTCCAGAAACTTTTCTCGTTGACTGAGTGATACAGCCCAGGTGGATAAACTAAGCTTCCTTAATCTTGACACCTTGTTCTTTTCGCCTTTGAACTCTCAATTTGAGTTTCTAGAGGAAAACACACACGCTTTTTTATAGGAACAACTTTATAAGAACGAGGATCAGATCGCCCAAAATTTGAGAACAATTTAAGAACAATCTGAGGCTGGGAAGACTCGGGGCCACTGACAATGTTTCAAGACTAAATACAAAACTTGTTTAGTCATTACTCAAGTGTTTGTTACCATTTAAAGTTTTTCCGAGTTGTGTTCAATATCTTGAGCAGAAAATAAGTGAAACTCGGATCATCGACCTGCATCTCGTAACCAACCTCTTTTAAGATTTTAAAAAATCTTTATAAGGTCAAATTTAAAATATGCGGTTCTCATAGTAAAACAAAAAGATGCCTTTCCGAGGAAACATCAAATTGATAGACAATGCCAAAGGCGTTTTGTTCTGGGAATTAAAACCATTAATTTTTTTCTTTTATCATTTTTAAAAATAATTTATTCGTTAACAGTTTAGAATAAAGTGAATTCAAAGCCGGAATCAGTTGGACACAAGCTCAAGTCAGAAATTTTATGGAATTATGCTGACATGAGTTCAAAATACCATAAAAAATCCCCCATTTTTATAAACCCAAGCCCAAGGGGTCGTGTATTTCACAGGCATAGAAAAAACTTAATATTGATAGAAATACATAAGAGTTCTGCTATAAGTGTTAGAGGAAAGAGCGACTTTGATAGGGCTGACACTGGCGTTTAAGAGTGCTCAATACTTCTGTAGAGCGGAATAAACTCTTGTAAAATTTAAAATATGGTGAAGAATAAGGTAAAACTCGGTTAAAACTTTCGGACTTTAAAAACTTTAAAACTTGTTTGTAACCCGAGTTTTACGCTTATCAGTTTTCCATGGTGATCATCATCGACAAGCGACACGTAACAGAAAGCGCTCCAGAAAAAGCGACAGCGTAACAGAAAGCGTTCTAGAAAAATCATTTGGTTCAACCCGCCTTAATCGCAAAACGTCAAAACAAACGTCGCCAAGAAATTTCTTCAGTTACTGGACAAGCATTTTCACAAGAACCATGTAATGCATCAGATTTTTAGTAGAAATACCGTAAAGGTCAGTTACAGCTGTGTGCCTAACATGAGCAGCATAATCAGAGCCCACAATAGAGTAATTACAAGACCTATCGACGATAAACCACTGAAGCCCTGTAGAAAACCCGAAAGCTGTCCGCTAGAGTGGCAAGTGCCTGGAGAACAACCTTGTGTATCGAGCCACCGCAAGCAATCAGCCCACTAAATTCTATCTGGGGATGACGGAAAATTCATTTAAAACCCGCTACACCAACCACAAAGCATCCTTCAATGATAAAAACCGCTCAAGCAATACTACACTTTCAAAGCACATCTGGGAATTGAAGGAAAAAGGGATCGAACACACCGTGAAATGGTGCCTTGTTAAGCACGCGCCCGCTTACAAAGCAGGAGCCCCACGCTGCAATCTAGGCCTCTGCGAAAAACTCCGCATTCTTGAAGAAAACAAAGCCTCTCACCTCAATAAAAGAGCAGAACTTATCTCGGCAAAATGCAGAGATGAAACGAAATTTTTAGCAGCCAATCAGAAACCTCCTTAGAATAATAAATATCCTAATCCCATCGAAGCGCATCAGTCTGAATGCAATATGACCTTTATTTGTACCCATGCAGTAATAGTTACATGATTTTACTCTCTGCAAATATTGAGAATTGGGTACTTATTTAAGCTACCTACAATAACCATAAGGGCTAATATCTAGGCAGCCAGTGCTATTATTCTATCATATTATATAATAAGTGAAAGGTCATTTACAGGAACATACAAATGCACACACACAAACAAAGAGC
>JANSTQ010049672.1:0-15384 GCA_026167885.1 Bergia puertoricense | reverse complement strand
TGGAAATGGCCATTTTAGAGACTCAAATTTTCAAAATTTTCTGGGGGAGCATGCCCCCAGACCCCCCTAGAAAGCTCACACCTACGGCGCTCGTGGTGCCCCCCCTTTTGAAAATCCTAGATCCACCCCTGTATATGTATTGTTGTGTCAAATCTCTAAAACCTGAGGTGGCTTATATGCTCACACATAAATACACACATGTACTCCAACCACAAAACACAATTTGAAAAGCAGGAACAGTTTCAATACATGAACCTGCTGATAGTGTTGATTTCAAATGAAAGCTGAGTAGTCATCCACTGAACACTGTTTAAAATAAATTCAAAGCTAAGCAAGTAGAATCAAACAAAGTTATTTATCTCCAGTCTTACAGTATAGAAGGCAAAAATTTGAGAGATTTTAAAGTACTTCTAACATTTTTACAGAAACTCTGATAAGTGTTTTAATACTTTATAGTTTTTAAAAATCAGCTTTAGCCCACTTGATTTTAAACATGAACACTGACTGCCACAACAGTAAAATAATCTGACCCTTAATTTTGTCAGCTTAATGTTTTAACATTTATTCTAAGTCATGACATTGGATCTTGGGAAAAAAGTTCTGTAATACATTTTTTTGAAAAAAGGCTGTCAGTAGTACTTATGGAGGTGGGCACTTAAAAAGTCAAATCCCATATTAAGAGCAAAAGTTTGCAGAGAACAATTAACATGCTTGGAGACCCCAGGAGGGTGATTATCAGGGTGATCATCAGAATGATTAACATTTACAAAATTGATTCCCTGAGTACCTCAGTCTATTGCTACTTGCACTGGTTGCCTTGACCTCAGTGAAATCAACACTTATCTACAGACTGATCAACCAGCCATACAAAGGTACATCACTGAATAGGTACGGTGTCACGTTCATACATGTACATTAGTATAATATATTATTTCACCACACAAACTCAAGACAGACTTTCTACCTCTTGCATTTCTCTTCTGAGCAGATTTTCTCGGTGGTGGTACATTTGGATAGTCTAGACAAAGAAGAGAAGAGCTGGGTTCAGAAAGAAATTAGTCAACACCATGTCAAATCTATCAACAGAACAGCCAGCTGGGAAGACAGTTGCCTAATTTAGATTCAAACAAGTCAGTCATGTATACCAACATCTCATGACAAATTGTGTTATGTTGAAATACATTTTAGTATTTATAATCTTAAATAAATAATTGGACAACTAATCTCTACTAGAAAGAAAATTAAATCAAATTTATTGTAAATGAATAAGTGACCTTTAAAAACCTTTACAAATCTGTGCTTATGAGTGTCTTACATAAATACAAACACCACATAGGCCCATTTTTTGACAATCCACACCTAATGTAAAACTTGCTTGATGATAAAACAGTTTATTATAAGTAAAAAATTGAAGGGTCCAGCACAAAAATGACGTACGGTAAGTAACTTCTGGGTTGATTCGAGTTCTTGACAGACTTCCGTAGGTTTTGAAGTGTTTGTTTATTTGGTGCCACTTTTTTTCTTGTATTTTGAATTCTAACATATAGTTAAAGCCATAGTTACCACAAAATTTACCCTGACCTTTGTTCCCACAAAAGAGTTCATACAAAACCATCATATCTCAAAATTCGCTAAGAGTCACTTAGTAAATACATCATTTTTGCAATGGACCCTTCATATGTGTATGTGTGTTTGGTGGTACTGTGACATGTGATCATGCTAGGCATGGGCATGGTTTGGAGGTGTTTGTGAGTACAAATAGCCCCCATTTCAATCCCAGGTGGTAGGAAAGTCTGCTTGAATCATTGGAATTACATCTGAGATAGATTTCCTGTGGAAGCATGCAATATGCACAGAAAATCTGAATCCCTTTAAAAAAAATCCTGCCATTGCCCCTGCCCAGGCCAGTGAATTTGGCACAAAGTGTGTGAATAAAGTAAGTAATGAAAGACAATCTAGTCATCTGCATGCACATATGTGTAAAACCACTATATTATGCAATATATGGTACCACCCTGCTTGAAGGAGCACACTCAAAGTACCATTAGTTTTAGTGGTTACAATACTTTTCCGAGGCACTGTTTGTGTGTCATTTGAATCTGAATCAGAGAAGAGAAAGACAACTAAAGAACAAAACCATAATTCAACCCACATTTGGGTCATGATTGCACTACTGCTACACAGCAAAGCAGTTGTAATTAATTTGAGTCAATGGAAGTGTCACAAGGACCTACTGAGAGTCCTGATCTTGTTGAAGTTTTCAGTATTGCCATCTTTAATGTATGAAATCCTGACAGTCAAAATTGAATACCGGTACATGTATATAAACTTAAAGATGATAGGCAAGTTTATTTATTTGCCTTTTATTAAAGTGCTTAAAATAAAACCTAAAAAGAAAAATAATTTTAAAAAACCCAACAAAATAGTTCCCTATCCGGTAGTTTCAGAATAACAAATTCAAATTATTATTATACTTGTAAGTACGACTGGAGGATTTTCTTATTTTCCACTAGTAGATCTCAGGTGTTACTGCAGATACTTCTGTCTGTAACCTACAATGTCTACACTACAGATCACTCAGTACAGTCATTTCAGTTCTTGCATCACTTTCATTCCCTGTAATATACATCCATTTGATTGTAAACAACTTTTATTAATATGTACATTTTGTAGAGGAGTATTATTTTCTTTTTTGGGAATTTGTCATTACAGAATTCACAATAAATTCAAACTCTAAACAAAATACCATTGTAAGAAGAGTATTAAAGTGTTGAAATAGATTTAATTTAAAGCTAATACAAGGAGTTTCATGACAATTACTTGAATGTCTACCATCAAAATATTAATTAATCCTTTTAATATTAATGCTTTTTGGACCTTATTACAACATCTAATTTCTCCAAATTTCCTCAAAAATGAGCAAATGAATACAAGTACTTGGGTGCAAATGTTCCTATAATATTTATAATAATTGTTCTACTAAAAATTTGTTCTCCCATATGGACACCAATCCCCTTCACTATCTTATTGCTTCTAGGAAAACACTTGTTCTCAGCAAACTCATTCCACAGAGCTGCACTTTACAATGATGTCGTGTACATACCCAGTGAGCAGAAGAGACCTACCATACACGAATTGCCACATTAAGTACAACTAAAAATGAAATCAATAGTCTCTCTTTTATCTTTCTCTCTGTGGCAATATTCTAATTTAATTAATCCTTTTCACTGCAGATATATATAAAAAATGGTTAAAATTGTAAAAGTACAACTAAAAATGAAATCAATAGTCTCTCTTTTATCTTTCTGTCTGTGGCAATATTCTAATTTAATTAATCCTTTTCACCACAGATATATATAAAAAATAAATATTGTTAAAATACTGAAAAAACAGAAAAAATGATGCAGTGGGGAAAGAATAGAAAAGAACATATGAACCATGTTGTACTATTCCACCCAAAAATCTACATTACAGAAAATAAAAAAGCTAATTAAAGTCCTTTTCCAAGCCAAGTGGGTCATAAGGCTGGCACTTATCTCCAGTTTCCATAGTGTTAAGCAGATGAGAGTCTGTGACTCGCCCTGGACAGGACACCCATCGGTTGCATGTTAGCCCCCGCAGAAGCTCCAGCCAAGTCGACTGGAGCAAGTCGAGTAAAGTGCCTTGCTCAAGGACACAACACAGTGGTCAGGTTGGGGTTCAAACTCATGACCTTTGGGTTATGAGTCAGACACGCTAACCACTGTGCCGTCAACATTACAGACAACAGAATTACAAAATTGAGAAACAAGATAGTAAAAAAAGACCTTTGCTTGCATGGTACCAAAATATGTTACTTGTACAAAATTTCAGTTTCTCATTGTTTGATTTGTTTTCATTGATTTCATATACATGCACACATACACACATGGTACTACCATTAATGGTAAATGCCAAGAAAGTGAACTACTGTACTGTACTGTTAGTGATGACTTACTATCAAGCTTAATGAAAACTGTCAAAATTTATCTTTTTTAATATTATTATAATGTTAAGAATACAACTCCCATTATTGTGTACTGGTTTGCTGCTACCAAGTTTGATTTGCACTTGATCTGACACCGATAATTGAGTTTTAAACCTGGACAAGCCAAATCCCTGATTTTGCTTCAAGAATAGAATCACCTCCCAAAAATTATGTAAAACTATTCAAAATGAGCTCACTTCTTAGAATTCCATCAGTGAAACTTGTGCACTGAAATTATTTTTCAAATCTATGCAGTACCGAAGAAAGACTGACCAGTCAATGTGATTTCAATGAGGATTTGGCTGGTTGGGCCCAAAGGTTGGTTGGACATCGACTCTTGAGGAGCAATTATTATTTTAAGTTCTGATTATATACATGTGATTATATATAACTCACTTCAATTCACCCCTTACAATTCTGCTTTTCCAAGGTCAGCTAAACTACATCAAATCTGACGCTCTAGTCACCTTCACTTGAACCAAACTTGGGCTGAAAAATTACTACTGATACAGGAGTTAAAAGGTTTTAGTTTGCTAGATACAGTTTGCCCTTTTACACAGTAGAGTGGAAGGGGTTATAAAATAAAGACAAAAGAACTACTGATAACTTTGTTCATGTGCCATATTAATAAAAAACAAAAAATAATCAAATAATCAAAATAATGTAAAATAATAATAAAAATAATAACAATAATATTATTAATAATATTTCCACATTATTATGTGGGTATTTACAAAGTATATTATTATTATTAAATAAATGTATATTATTATTTAATTATAATAATCAAATGGAAAGTAAAGTCATTGAAATCCCCAACTGACAAGAGGGCACTAGAGTTGGCTAGCCCAGAGGTGGGCTTAAACTAGGAGCCAATAAGTTTCAGGATTCCCACCCACTATAGAGCCACAAAAAAATTATATGAATCATGGCATTTTTGGGAAAGATACTGTAAGGGCAGTAGTTTAGAAAAAGGAAACATTATTGAGGAATCTTAACAGTTTCCTTCCCTGCAGAATGTAATAAATGAAGCAGCTACAAAGTAATTACACTATACTACAGAGAAAGGTCAATCAGTACAGCCACTGACCCTTTCCAGCAATGATCAGATGAAGCAACAAATTTGCAGTTACTTATGCACCACACTTGTAAGAGATTTACACTTCTTTACTCTGCACAAACTAAAAATCAGGTAGCTCTTTTCTTCCAGAAAAATCCAGTTGTTGCCTTCTTCTTGGAAGTAATTAGTGAGATGCGAGAATCATCTTTGCCCCTTTGAAACAGCTCTTGATCTCTGCTTCAATCACGCACCATCTTGTTTCCATCATTAATAAACAACGTATTGACTTTGTCTAAACCAGTTGATGGCAAATTAAAAAATCCTGCTCTTTGTCATCCATGTGAAAAGAATGCCATTCATGCTTTGCAAAGAACTGTCACTTTTTGTTTAACAACTAGTTGATCTAATGCGGCAATAATCTGTTCCCATTTTGCCATGCTGGTAAAAGGCAACAGTGAATGTGAAACATGTTTTGGTTTCACCTGGTGGGAACTATCAAGAGCTGATAAAACTTTCTAGCTGCAAGATATCACTGACTGTACCAGACACCTAGCATATGAAAACTATGAGGTTTTTCTGGTGTACCTTTTTTAAGGCTTCATTTTGGATTTCCCTGCCTTAGAATTGAAACAGTGTAGGCCATTGGGAGTCATATTTTGTTTTCTGGATGGTCCTGGGCGAAACAGAGTAACAGCTTCATGTATGGAAATACATTGTAGATGATCATTCAACAACAATGAACTGTCTGGATATACAAGTACACTGAAGTTATTGAAGTGTCTCTCTGCTGTTATCAAACCCACAGGCTGGACGAATGGGTAAGAATGGAGATCAAATGGATTAAAATGCTTCTTTGTATTCTCAGTTTTCATGAGTTTTCCCACATACGCTGATACAGTATTCCATGGCAAATATTATAACTAAAACACTGTGTACCGGTTCACATACATAACTAACTCGTGGATCGAAAGTATATAGATTTATATATGACGGACTACGATTTAACAGTCGGAACTGAAACAAATCATTCATGGACAATATAGTTTTAAAAAGAGACTGTTATCAAACAAGCTGTAAAGAAACTGCATCCAGACTCGAGCTTTGCTTTCAGCAACCTGGATTCAACTTCAAGTCTTTGTACATCACGCCTTGTCAAAATGCTTGAAATTAACAAATCAAGTCAAATTAAGGTGATTGCAAAAAGATTCATAGTATCAAGAACAAAAAAATGCTCACTTATATTAGAGTGAAACTGATCTACATCTTGGAAACGTCTACAAACGAGCCTCACTCCATATGGTCAAAACAAATCACTTTGTGATTGATCTCATGATCTACCAGGATTTATAATAAACCTCTTGCAGAGATTTTTAAAAATGAAATAATGTTTACACCTACCACCCATATACTGCGTTGGAGGATCCATTATTTACAGTACAGGGTTCAGCAAGAAGAAATACAACCAATCTTTGATGGCGAAATCCACCGGAAAATATCAGAGGTCGTCGACTTGAAATGCGCAAGCGTAACTTTGAGTGACGTCATCGCAAACGTGGCAAGGCAGTCGGGGAACATAACTTTGCGTGCAAGAGGGAGAGAGGGTGCAACATGGCTGAAAGATCTGGCAAAAAGATACTAAAACAGGGAGAAAAGGAGAAAAAGATAGAGAAAGTTGAAAATGCACGAAGGTCAGAAACATTTTCATGGTGGGTGATTATATTTACATAAATCTTGATTGCAGCGAAAAATCGAATTTGTTTCGTTCAATATTAAATCGACCTAATCGTTGTTATTTAATTTTAAACGTGTGACAGCCAGGGGCATTGCATGAAAACAAAGGAAAGCCTGAAAATATGTTCGTAGCCCACATAACTAAACGAGAAATAAAAAAAGCAAATATATTAAACCAAGCCAGCTTTTAAATTCAGGTCAAATGTTGATATTTTTGAATATTAGATATGCATGCCTATGCATCATGCTTTCACATATTTCCGTGCAAGCCTTGGTTCAAACCTATGAATAAGCACAGGGAAATCCCAGTGTGAACATGTATGAAATAAGTACAAGCGCATGCACAGGAAAAAAAAGAAAAGAAACGTAATTTAATCCTTTTTCTCAAGCTTATGCGTATTCGTAATTTCGTTTAATGAACATCGGTGAAACAAGCACAGCACAAGCCACCCTCCACCCTCATGGCCTCAACCTTTTGTTGTCACTAATCCTCAGCACACACAGGCATCAATTCTGTGCGTGCATATGCTTATTTTTCTTTTGCATATTTCAAGTGTATGAACAACTCTGACACAGTAATTGTAATTTGTACCTGTTTTTAATCGGGTTCCCTGGCATTTTTAGCTTTTTAGTTATTTCAGGGAGCCTCTGTACCCTTTAAGTTTTCTTGTCTTTTTGGATGAAATTGTGCTGTAAAGGCCAGTTCAAATGGATCAAACATGTTGGTTAAATATCATCAAACATTGTAAGACCCAACATGTTTGATCCATTTAAACACCATGTTTGAACATACTGGACTTTGTTGGATACTGTCGGATAGTGTCGGATGGATTTTAGTTTGGTTCAGACATTTCATCCAGTATCATCAAACATTTCTCACTTGCACGATCAAAACACGACATAATTTCGTGCCCAGCCCCCTGAACCAAGTGACCTTTCCACAGTTTGCGTGTGTGTCCTGCAATCAAAATGGCGGGAAATCTTCACGGGCTTTTGTGGGTGTGTGGTGGATGGCACGGTTTCAATTTCTCAAACCAAAACAAACCAGAATTTTACCAAAAATGGTGGAGTTCACAACAGTCATCTTTGACTACATCAGTGAAAGCACCAGTAAAATGCCACTAAAAAGAAAAGAGTCAAGCAACAATGTTTGCAGTTGAACGACATCCAACATCAAACATGTTTTGTCCAACAATGTTGGATAATAATAATAATAATAAACTGATGTTGGATGGTGTTGGACTGTGTTGGATCCAGGAGTGTTCAAATGAGTGCAATGCCATCAAACATGTTGCATTGCGTCAGATGTCAGCAATGCTTTTATCCAGCTTCTCCTCCATTTCAAGATAGCTTTTCTCCCATTTGTCTCTTAAATGATAGTCTTTGCTGAAGACATCCCAAAGGCAAACTCGCTCCTCCAATAAATTAACTAGATCATTGGTCTCACTTTCGGACCATCTTTTTGCTTTTGCTCTCTTCCTGCAAACATTGTCACTTTCTTTTTAGCGACATTTTACTGGTACTTTAACTGATGTAATCAAAAATGACTGTTGTGAACTCTGCCATTTTCACAATTTCGGCAAAGTTTGGTTTGAATCAGATTAAAATTCATCCAATATCATCCAATATGATCCAACAGTATCCAACAAAGTCCAGCATGTTCAAACATGGTGTTTATATAAACAAATCAAACATGTTACGTCCTACATGTGCAATGTTGGATGATGTTCACCACTGTGTTTGATCCATTTGAACTGGCCTTAAGATGTATGGATAAGTGTTGTTGTTGGCAATGTACTTGTTCTTGTGCTTGTGCTTATTTTACAAGTTTGAACCAGGCTTTACAGTGTTTGTTTGCAGTAGACTGGTTTGTATAAGATCTATAATTTCCTAGACACAAAATTCCCAGAATGACTATAGATGCGTGTGTTTATACAGGATTTCTGGGGTCATTCCCAGCTGAAGTTTTTCTTGCCATTTTTCTACCATCAGTTATTATCATGACAGTAACTTTGCAGACTCTGGTCAATTTTAAAATTAATTAATATTGATTAATTAATCAACCTCAACAGTAACTTTTTAAAAACTTATCTATTGATAAACAGGAATTACCAGGAAATCATAGAGGTATCAGATGGTCTTTTTCAGCATGTGAACACAGTATTAGTTTTTTGTAAGCACGGACATTTGAACACTAAAGTTAAATAGGAAAACTGGTGATTTCCAGTACTGTACATTTTATTTTGCACCTTTCAAAATGTAGAACCATTATGTGATTCCAGAAAGTATCCATACGTCCCCCATGGAAGGGATTGGAAATTCCAGAGGGGTGGGGGAATCAATGTGCCTTTTATTTTCAAGGGGGAAAGACCCTATTTTTTCATAGAAATCACTATATTTTGCATTCGGAGATTCAAGAGGAGTGGGGGAATCATATCTCGAGTCCCTTCCGTGGAGGGGGTATGGATATTTTCTGGAATCACAAATTCAAAATTACTTATTATAATGCTGACTGTGGTTCCAGAAGTACATGTACCCCAATCCCCCTAATCTATACCCCACCACATTGGAAATTTCACTAAGGACCCCCACTCCTCTGGACTTTCCATTTTTATAAGGAATTCACAATCTCCCTTACATCCCATTGAATTTCCCATTTACATGTACAATTGTACATAAACCCTCGAGAAAATTTTAAACTATCAAGAATAGAAACTATAAAGCTAAAGAGAGCAGCAATATTCACACACAGGTTACTTTGCCCTCCTCTAAAGTTATTCAATGTCATTTTCAACTGCAAATGATTTTCTGAGAAATACAGTAGTGTTCTTAAAACTAGCTTAACATTCACCTGTGTGGATGCAAAACCTTTGAATATTCTACTCTTTGGAGATACATTTTCGATGCTTTCTTCATTTTTTTGGTTGTTTATTGTAGCATAATCAAATGCAGTGAGTGTTCTCGACTTCTGTAACATTATTTTGAGCAAGGAGGACCTGTGAAATTTGTGAAGACCTGCATGTGGCCATGGACTTAATTAATGAGTAAAGAGGCAAAATCTAATTACTTTGTCTTGGGTTTTTAATGTCTTTTATTTTTATCTTATTTTTTTAACTTCTAGTTGGTAAGTAGGAATTTCCAATTTCGATTGCTCTGATCTTAAATGGACCATCTGGAAAGTATTTTAGTAATCCCCACCTGTCCTCGGATTGGCCTGGTACAGTATGTGTGGCTGGTACTTAAGACTGGTGATTTCCATCCCAGAAGTTTACAATGTAATTGTCAAAGTTTTATAATTTGATGTACATTTATTTGAAATAAAATATATATTTAAAATAGTTTTACCACTAAACCATGGTAAAAAGAAAACACTAGTTAATTTGTTGTTGAGTACATGTACATAAGGCTGGTGATTTCAACCCCTGGCCAACGGTATGGAACATATATAGTTATTATTATCGTATGTTCAAGGTGATAGCAGTTTCTTCCATAAGCTTTTTTTAAAAATAAGACCTCTCATTTTGTTGGTCAGGGAATTGTCATGTTTATTTTTTTTGTAGAGCTATTAATAATTATTGTACAATTTGATTTCTTTCCATACAGGTCGGGAGTTTGTAGTACTTGTATCAAGATAACCTTTGCAGTATTTCTTGTAGCACTCGTCATATTGTGGTTCCTTCCATCACCAATTGATTCTATAGCATACAGGTTGTGAATTTATTTGCATTTTATTAATTGTACTTATAAACAAAACTGTTTGATATATCAACTGTCGTTGGAAATTATCAGATTTTACTTTTTTCTTATCAGTTATACTTATATATTTGTATGTGGAGCTTTTGAATTGTTGATTTTGTAAGGGAATTTGGTTTTTGGAAAATATATTTTGCAAATCTGCTTGAATTACAACAAGAACATCTTATAGTGGGTACAAATTGGTGCTGAAGAGATCAATACAGAACAACACTTCCTGCCACAAAGTACAGTACATGTATGTATATTTTTTTCTTTTTTGTCTCATCCAACTCGGACTAGCGATCTGGTCCGATTGTTGCACTTGCGTTTTTTCAACTTATTTTAGTAGTCATGGCAAGTATGGAGAAATCATGGCACTCAGATATTAATAATATGTAATTTTGGTTATAATCATACACTTTGAATCCTGTAAAAACATCGTTTTGTCTCACCAATATTTCAGACAAATTGAGGCCTCGATAATCAAAAGCAGGGCACAATCTATTTTTACAAATGATGCAAACCTGTTAGCAATTATTTTGGAAATAACTTTTGTACTGCAATGCGGTACTCCTAGAATTCTTGGAAAACTCCTGGAATTTTGTAATTTTCTTCCGGGATCCTGGAAAACTCCTGGAAAAAGAGTTGTTTTCCATGTACTCCTGGAATTTTGTGGAGAATAAATCTCTACTATAAAAAACAACCTACAGATTCCTGAAGCTTCTGATTTTCAGTTGTTTAATATGATCTATTAGTTAGTTTTTTTGAGGATTTTTGCAGGATTTTTGTTGTTTCTCTTGAAAAGGTTCAGAAGCCTAGCAATTTTTGTGGTGGATATCTTGGATATCTTCCTGGTTTTACACTCACCTGACTCTTATAGAGTTACAAGTATGCGACACATTAACAACGTCTGTATTTGTTCTACTTTGCCAGATACCCTGAACCACTTCCAACATTTGAAGGTGTACTGGCACCCAATGAGAAACTCAGGAAGGCTGAGAGACTGTTCAAAGATAAGATCAGAGGGCCAGAGTCTCTAGCATTTGATAGTTCAGGTAATTATGCTGTACTCACTGTACTACATATATACTGGACAGCTTGTACATGTAGCTACATGTATTTGAGAAAATCTGTCAAAATTCTTGGGAAACAGGTTACTCTGACAACCAGTAGTTAATTGTCTCATAATTAATTTCCCCCAGGGACTTAACATTCACATTAGGGGGGAATTAAAAAAGGGCCTGTTGTATTTTTGTGTTAATTAATTAGGTTTAAATATATTGCACTAGAGCAGCTGGGTCTATCACTGGAAGACTAGTTTTTTTTTTTAAAAACCCCTGTTGTTTGCCTTGGCAAATAAGCTGAAAATATGTTTTGATCAACAAAAGTCAAGATATGTGGGTGTAAAGCTGAATGTGACAGGACCCAAAGGTTCATGCCAAATTGATGACCATCAACTTACACATAGGATGTAACGAGACTTGCAAAAGGAAAGAAACTCTTTTTTAAACTGGGAACTTTAGCTCCCTATGAAATCAATGGACAATTTTCATTCACATAGTTTCAAGTATTTTTTGATCAGTTAGATGCTATGAATTTGAACCAGTGGTAAAATTTGATTTTTCATTTTGCAGAAATCAATATGGTAAAACAATGTTTAAACTTGACTGTGTGATGATTCCAATTTCCCCATATGTCATCAGTCTGTTCTCCTCTGAAGGGTTAACACTCAAAACCTTGTTGATCAAAACACATCTTCAGGTGAATGTGTGTTTATAAGATTGCTCTGTATAAAAAACATTATCAATGATAGTACTTGACGAAGTACAGTTTTTATGAGGGTACTGTATGCCATTCTGTCCAATGAGGAGAAAAACAGCCAACCATGGCTGACCATTAACAGTTGGCCACACAAACCTCATCGGACAGACTGGCATACTCTGGTGTTTATGCCAAATTTATGACTACTACAGGAGTAAGGGGCCACATGATTTGTTTGTTGGTAACTTTTGGGAAACCTTTAAAACCTGGTGGAAAGAAAACACCTGTCCAGTGAAAGGATACCTCTTAGAGCCACTCAAATCTTGTATGGGATTTTAAAAGCAGGTAAAAATAAACAGCTGCTGAATCAATTAAGTTATACTAGTAGCCAAATATCATATTTTCTCAGTGTGTGCAAGGTTAGCACAGTTGGTAAGATCTCTGACTGGCAACCAGAAGGTCCCGGGTTTAATCCCCAGCCTGGTCGAGGGTTGAACTTTATGCAACCTTCTTTCGCCACACCGTCTGTGGACAGGGACATTAAGCTGTTAATCTGGTCTCTTGACATTCTATCGGGGGACTTGAAAGAACCCACACACTTCTCGAAAAGAGTAAGGTAATCCCGGTGTTGTGGTCTGTTAACTGAGGGCGCAACTTAATGTCTCGGACAGAAAACCATTGTGAACTGCTTATTGCGGTTATATGTATATTTTTCTTCTTCTTTCTTTTTTTTTCACACCCTAGTTAGCAGTATGTGTATAAAACAGAGAAGAAAGAAAAAGAAAGGGAAAAAATTTTGTTTGTCATCTTTTAAACCAGAATCAGGAATTTCCCCCCTTAACAAATAGCCCAAGTTTTTAATTAGACCATTTATTATAAAATAAATTTATTACAGTTACAAACTTTGGGTAGTGGTGCACTTTTTGTAGACGAACTGTTACAGTTGTATGTAAATAACGAATGTTTGCCACATAAAAAGTTATGTATTTCAACAAATTATGGTGCACATGTAATTATAGCAAAACATTTATCTAAGTGCAAAACAGTAGGAAGAACTTATTTCAATACTTTTATCACATTTCTGCAATAGACTACAGTCAGAAAAAAGAACTCTTCCAAGATGTACATGTAATGAACATTTGGCACCTGGCACTTTATTTGGACAGGTGTAATTATTACAGACTAAGATGTTGGAAATAACAAATTTAAAATAATCTTACTTGTTAAAATATAATCTGTTTGGCAGTTAAACAGAACTGCCAGGACAGAAAACAGAAATGTTCATTAAAGTTATTTTTGTTAATCATTCTACATCTGCTTGGTTTTGTGCAGGTGTGTTACATACAGGCCTACATGATGGTGGAATTGTGAAGATTGTAAATGATGAAATAGTTGAAGTTGTAAGGATTGGCAGGCCTTCACCATGTGGTAAGTAATAATTAGAATATGAATGAAACCCAGTCACTAATGGGTGTTTACATTTTTTTATTTCTGCTTTCCTGGGCCACTGAAAACACCATCCTCTAGGGTCTCTTGAGGTAGGCTTTTTCATAGAAATAGGTCTTGTTTTAGTTTTTCTAATGTAAATGTTCATATTCAACCTGTTTGTTTAGGTTTTTCCTTGGAATTTCATTATTTTTTTTAGAAAATTTATTAAATAAATTATTTATTTACTATTTTACACTCAATTGCCAGACTAATACTGACATTGTACATGTATAATATTTAAGGTGCACCAGAACAAGAACCTGACTGTGGCAGGCCATTGGGGATGCGGTTTGATAGATATGGAGCCAACCTTGTTGTGGTTGATGCATACAATGGCTTGTTGGAGGTCAATCCAAAGGCACGGACAGTCAGCACACTTGTGCCATCAAAGCCAGGTGTTGATGGAGTGCCACTGATGCTTGTCAATGATCTTGATATTGCTCGTGATGGTACAATTTATTTCACTGACTCCAGTACAAAGTGGCAAAGACGGCACAACCGATACAGCATTCTTGAGGGTGATAAGACTGGACGTCTGCTTGCTTATTATCCAAGAAGTGGTGAAGTTGAAGTTTTGCTTGACAATCTTCAGTTTGCTAATGGGGTCCAGTTGTCACCAGAGGGTGATTTCTTACTTGTTGTGGAATCAATAGCAGCAAGAATCATGAAGTAAGTTCACTATTTCAGTTCAAGAAAGAATAAATGGATTGGAATTCACCTATCCAGAAACAAATTTTAAAAGTTTGACTTGAATCTTCTACTCAAACAGTCCTAGAAGGCAAAGATGAAAATGCTACCTTTGCATGAATAGCATGCAGTTTCCTAAGCCTGTGCAAGTTGTGATGTGAACATTCAGATGATTATGTTTTTCCTAACTCAGTTGGGTTTTTTGATGAGATAAAGTTACCACACATGGTGTTTTTATTGTTAAAAAACAGAACTTTCTTACTTATTAGAGAAGTGTCTTCTGGGGGTGTTTGCCAATGGGTAGATGGATGCAATCACATTTTTTAGTTTGTGAAGTAGCAAATTAGATGGTCTTTTTCCATTTCTTTTTCTGACACAATTTGCTGCCATTTAGGTGTTCTCCCAGTACGTTCATTTTTAATTAAAAAAAACTATTTACAATGTTTCATTAAATTATGTTAACTTATTTACAGATATCATCTAAAAGGCGAAAATGAGGGAAAGCTGGAAGTTTTTGCAGAGAATTTACCAGGTTTCCCAGACAACATTCGACCAAGCAGTAGGGGAGGTTATTGGGTTGGCATGGCAACTGCTCGAAAAGCACCTTTTTCCCTGCCAGACTTTTTGGCTCCCCATCCATGGGCTAGAAATCTTATTACCAAGGTTTGTCCTTCTGTCTGTTATTTCAACAACAAAAAATTAAGGAAGTTTGCAGGCTTATCCTCAACTACCTGCAGCCAGCAGAATTCATCAGCTGTTTGAGTTGTTTTTTGCCTGCTACTTTTGTGAAGGAAATGTAATAGTGGCTCACATTTTCAGCACTCGTGCATTTGTCACTAAATAATAATAATAATAATATTTATTATTTATATTGCGCATTTTTACATGTGTAAATGATCAAATGCGCATAACAGTG
>JANSTQ010049562.1:0-10204 GCA_026167885.1 Bergia puertoricense | reverse complement strand
GGTAGCTAAAAAAGTTAAAATAAATTTCTTCAAAGATGTAAAATACCTATAATTTAAATGGTTACACTACAGTCAAAACAATAAAACTTATCAAATAGTTATAATATTGAAGTTACAGTAATAAAAGCATACTGATAATGTTTGGTGATTTAAGCACAGAGGAAGTTATTTTTGCCAAGCCGGGAAGGGTTTCTACGTAATGGTGTCAATAAGGTTCAGGGGAGTTCATTAAACAGCTTTGCGCCAAAAAGAGTAAAGATCTTTTTAGTTGCAAAACTTCAGTTTAACCTTTGTAAGAGGAATGAGTCTTATCTTGTGTCGTAGTATTGTAAACTGCTAAATCTGGGGGAGCATGCATGAGAAAAAATGTGTCAAATGAAAACATTCAAAAACAAGTATAGTTTTTTAGTAAAAACTGCTAGATGTTGGTGAACAGACCAATCGTTTGAAGTATATATGTAACACCACGCAGCATAATATATACTGCACCTGCCAATAGCATAAATCGACCCGAGTTGTTTATAATGTGCATCCTTTTAACATTTCCCTTTTAGGAGCCGTTGTGGTGGAAGATATTGACGTCAGCGTCATTATAGAGTCTGAATCTGCAAATATGTATCAGTTGTTACGCGACACTGCCGTTGGTCCCGATGAAGTATACCTGAAGTCCACTGGATCGGACAAATCACTGTTTGTTGTGGCGCACAATGATGTGTTACATTTGAGAAGAGACATATCCCCCGAACAAAGTGAGTCACATTGCTAGCACTGCAAATACCGAAAACTTGACAAACTTAGTTGTTTCTTTCCCAATTTTATGTGATGTTTTTCAGCACTGCGGTAAAAATATATGAAAAAATATAACACTTTTGATCTGAAAATGCTGTAACTGATTACGTTTAAGGGGACCCCTCCCCCCCCTCCCCACCCCGGATGCTTGCGCTTTTGTAGTTTGCACCCTTGATACTTGTTGTCTCCATCTTGGCCTGACCAACTTTTACGTGCTTCCACCGGTCCGTTCTCTGAGTCGTTATTTACTGTATTACGAGCTACATGCAGTTTCCAAAAGATGGCGGTTGTACATTTGACCACAATGCCTTGCGAGCCTAACTAAGTGAATTGGTACACATGGAAAACCATTGTTTCGGGAAAAAATTGTCCACGAACTAACAACATTGTGTATGCTAGGTTTGAAGTTTTTAGATCCTTTCTGTACATTTTTATGAGTGTTTTCAGGTTTTTCTAGTCTGCGCCGCAGACACTCGATATCTCCGGTATACGACTGCTCAGAGAGAGGGTGAGCCGGTTGCAAACGCAGGCTAGGTTTTTCGCGCACTAGGAGCTATTGGTAAATGTACAAGTCGTCGTCTTTTTTAGTACTACTGATTGTTTTCTGTATTCTACAGTGAAATACAAAGCTAAATTGACGTTAAAGAAGCCGCACACTCTTAGTCGCAGACGTTTGAGCCTTTGACACTTACTTTCTAACTTTTGTTTCTCTGTGATCAGTATAGCTAGCCGCGCTTCAAATATTAATGATTTTAAACACCATCAATTATAAAATCCCAAATTCGTTTTCAAAATACGTTTTTGTTTCCTTTGCAGTATGTTCTGCAGTTTATCAGCTTTTCTATTTGCCTTTCGCAAACAAACTTAAGAATGTAATCTAGGAAAACGATTTTTTGCCACATACCAGTACTTCATTTTTCAAACCTGTTCAAACTAGTGTTGTACCATACTACCAAGCGAAGCCCAGACAGCAAAGTGACATTTCTCATGCAGATGTTCTCGACGATTATCGGGCACCATATTTAGGAATTAGGTTGTATATACTACTAGTTTTTGAGTTTTTTTTGTTGTTTTTGTTGTTTCCTGACTCTTGTCGGCTCTTGCTGAATGATTGTTTATTTTCGTTCTTGCACCTTTCACCAGCACTCGCTCTGTGTGTGCTTCAAGTATTTTGTTGCTGCCAAATTGATACAAAAGTAGTTACTGTCTTATTTTCATTGAATTATTCCGCTGAATGCCCTTAAATATATTTTGTTATCTTTCAGTGGACGTGCTTGCCTTGTTCAAGATGCACAAGTATTGGGATTTAGATGATCCTCTCTCGAAGTACGCACCAGTTGTCATACAACATAACTCATCAGGATTGTGCGTGAAACTCGAGAACGAAATAGTTGTACTTGAGGTACTTCAAGCTTTGAAATTTGTGATTATATTCTTATACACTTTATCAATGCACAACTATTTGTTGGTGCTTTGGAGACTGACAAACCTCGATTCGATCTCGACCAGATATTTGAGCAAATTCGTATAGGACAAGCGATATTTTAGTGTTGTTTTGAAAGTTCTGCGTTGCCATGGAAATGATCAAAACAGTTTGTGAAAGTCCAAACAACCTACATTTTTTATTATTTTACTATTCTCTTCCCAAATAACGGCTTCAATAGGCCTACTCTGGTACCCAAAGTCGCCGTAACTTAACTGAGGCGATTTAAGGCAACTTAAGGAAAAATCATCCCCAAAACCTGGGCGATTTTGTGTGACTTAAGGCGACTTTGTGCGACTTAAGGCAACTTTGTGCAACTTAAGGAAATTTAAGGTGACTTAAAGCGACTGAAAGATAAACCATCCCCCAAACCGGCTGAGCAACTTTGTGCGACTTAACTCTTAAAGCGGTTTAAGCCGGAGAAATCAGAATCAGAGAAATCGCCTAAACCTGGGCGACTTTGCACGACTTAAGGCGACTTTGCACGACGTAAGGCAACTTTGGGTCCCAGATTACACCTTTCATAGCTGTTAGCTTTCTGACATAATCTTCCTCTAAATGATAAACCAGCTACAGTGTAAAATAAGTATCCCGCTTTCTGAATTCTGTGTCAATTAGAGTTTTTATACCTACTCATAAACTGTTAAAACTATTTTCAGCTTACCTCAATCTCGTCCTACTGAAGGGACTTAGGAAACTGTCCTTTGAAAATTTACGGTATCACTTATCAAACTTGCAGGAAATACCAGACCTTGATACCGTACCTGGTGATAGCCCTTTTGTGTTGAGAAGAAAGGATATTGGGGAAAATGGCGACCTGGTGGCTTTTTTTGGCGCAAGTCAAGAGACTCACTCCTATATCAGCTTTGACAACGTCGATGGTGCACCAGCCAGAGCTGTAGAGGAAAATCAACCAAATGATGTCTTGACAGTGTTCTACAACTGACGTGTAGCTGAGTTGAGCTCTCTCCATGCGCTTGTTTCAGTGTGATTTAAGTGCTTTATCAGTGAGATAAAGATAATGAATACTCGTGGATTTATCATAATGCTGACAAGTTTCCTGTTGCTGTTACATAACTGAGTGACATTGTTAATTATAAGCCTTAGTAAAACGGCTGTGAATGTATAAACACTCCAGAAGTTGTACAAGCAATAGGAATGAAAACAGAAGCTACATGTTTTTCTTGCTTCTCGAGTGCTCAGTCTACAATTTTTGGTATACTGGTTTGAATACTGGTATATCACAGACTATGGACACAAGCAGCCGTAGTCCTTAGCTTCAGTCATATAAATACTTTTTCTGCCGTCCATTAGCTTTAGTTTGTAGAGCTTAAAGTGACTATGATGCGATTTTTTTTCGGCATAATTTTAAAGTATATTGTTTGAAATACACAATTCCAAAGTTTAATAAGCTTACAACAAAAGTTGCGGATTCTACAAGCGCTGAAAGCTGTGCTATTTTACCTTCAAAAATGGCATTTGAATCGCGCGGCCAAAACGTCACGTGGCATCAACGTGTGACGTCAGTTTGTTTGTTTCTTCAGAGCTACTCGATAATTCGGAGTAACTACTCAATTCACAATCACTTGACATTTTCTTATCTCTCGAAATTTCGCCTTATCGACTGAAAATCAAATGGCGTAAACAAAATTGAGCACACAAACTGACGTCACACGCTGGAATGTCGCAATAAATTCGTAACCAGTTCCCTGAACATTTTTGAAGGCAAAATAGCTCAACTTTCAACGCTTGTAAAATTCACAATTTTTATTGTTGGCTTTTCAAACTTTGGGATTGTATGTTTCAAACAGTATATTTTTAAAGTTGTGCCGAAAAAAATTTCGCTTCATAGGCACTTTAAACTGAAAGTTACTAATCAACAGCACAGTTTAGAGCCGAGGCTTTGACTAACATGTGTTTCTATGATGATTAAAATTTGACCAATTTTGTATTAACTTTACTTTGTTAGAAAGCGTGATAGTATTGTACTACAACATCAGATATAATGATGTAAATGTGGTAACGGTTAGCTGACTTATAGTTTAAGTCAATTCATTTTAAGAAACTTTTAGAAAGTTGATATGTTTATTGAACACTACAAAACTATACACATTTGCAATAACAATTTTGATTTGCATTGTTATACATTGCATAATCTGCAAGTGTGATAATTTCTAACTAATAAACTGGTTTTATTATTGTTGTGAGACACCGTTAAATTCGTTTGTTGTGTTACCCCTTTTACTTAGTTAAAGCTCGAAGGGAGGCAGAAAGCTACCCGGCAGGTCTTGCAGCCTTCGGCCAAGTCACTTCTACCATAGTTCACAACTGCATCTTTAAATTGTATTTTTGTACTGTCAATTCGAACTGCAAGGAATGTGGATACTTTGTGTACCAGCTGCATTTATTTAAGGCTTAACCGATTAATAATAATAATGATAATGATGATGATGATGATGATGATGATGATTATTATTATTAATATTACATGTACTATTATTACGAAACCAGTCGCGTCCAGGAGGCTGTAGGTGACCTTGCTCCTCAAGCCAAAACCAACATAGTTCATCTAAACCAGTCAAAGTGCAAAGAACTGCGCGTCATTTTCAGCAAATCCTAAGGGGTCCTTGATCCCATTGTAGTAAACAGTAAGTCCATAGAGGTTGTGACAACACTAACACTAAGATTCTAGGGTTAAACGTCTCAAATGACCAGAAGTGGAATACACACGTGGGTGACGTTGTCTGAAGAAAGCATCAAAAAGGCTGTACTGTTCGAACCTTCTTAAACGCTCAAGAGTTTCTATTAAATCGCGAGCTGGCCCAGTTCTATGTCACTTGCATTAGACAAGTGTCAGAATACGCCTGCTCGGTATCTCAAAAGACCTAGAAAGAATCAGTTGCAAGAAGCGTGATTTCCATCCCTTACATACAAAGACTTCTTGCCACACACTGGTCTACTTAGCTTATAGCTTAGCAGATCGTCGACAGTTACCCACAGGCAGACTTTTTAACCCAGATTATGTGCAACACCAACCACAAATTACACGATCTTTTACCGAAAACAAACTCTACCACGTACAATTTAAAAAGCGAGCTTTTAATCAAATTTTTAAAACCGAGAGAATAAAGAAAAGTTTTATTGTTTCAAACAGTTTGAATACTTTTCTGTAATTTTATAGGTTATATATTTTTAGATTTTTTACAGCAATTTTACCTTAGATTTTAGCTTTAAACGTTTTAGATTTTTAATGCTTGTAAACAATACACAATTTAGCCTTTGGCTGCAACGTATTTGTTAACAAAGTTGTTTTCATTTTTTGATGGTGATGATAATGATGATGATGATGATGATAAGGAAGCCATATGCTTATAGACATCTAGCTTCTGATATAAACTGTATAATAATTTTTCTTATTTAAAAAGAACGTTGCATGAGGCTGCAAAATGTCCAAAATCAGTAGCGGGAAAAACACTATACTGTAGGTTGAAGTTAAAAAAGTAGGGAACGCAGCGTTTATTTTCTAAATTCCCAGAATAATGGCGTTTGTAGAGTACGGATCCGGGAAACTTTTTGAAATCAGTGTCTCTGAGATGGCAATTCCTGTATTTTTCAGTGCAGTTTAATCACGTATTCTCTTGTAAGAAAACCCTTTTCTTTGAAGTACTTCACTCAAAAAAACTGACTCAAAAGGGGAGGGGTGGGGGAACGGCCGCCGGTTACCCCTTCCCCCCAAGATCCGCCACTACAGTTAATTATCGATTATCTTATTTGTTCGACTAAACGTCCAGAGCATTTCATGGTTTATTTTTTGCAACTCTGAGAGGTGCGACCTCGAAGACCAGGCACCGATTTTTATTTTTGCTAACCATTCAAATAATGCTACATTGCTGTATTTTTGTCTTTCAATAAAATTTAAAACTTAAAAAATTCATGAAAATTCACTTTGTGATCAAAACCATAGAAAGATAAGCACATTTATCGATTTAGATATTCCAGGACGCTGTCCACCTCACTCTTTACGAGCCTGTAACGAAACCGACAAGAAAAACAAAGTTGCCCGTTAATATCATTCATTAAGTTTATTTGTAAGAAAAGAGCATTCGGGGGACGTTCATGCGTGAGTAGAAAGCGCTCATTTAACTTTAAAACGTTTGATTAAAACGCTAAAATCGGTAATCAAAAATATTATTCTGAATTTGATGATAAACTAAACAATGCACTTCCAAAACAGTAGGCCACCATCAGGACCCCTGGCCACCGCACACAGAATAATGTTTGCTCACTTCCGGTCCAGAGACACGAAGGCGAGGCTGGTCGCCACGTACACACGCGCACGGAAAATTGGCCGTGCTGCGCATAAAGGAAGCGGAACCGCTGATCGGCGTCAGAGTGTTGTTGTGTGAAAGCCACTATAACTATTTTGTTGGAAAAGAGTGCAAAATGTGAAATAACGTGACCTTTCTGATTATTAGAGTGTGTCTCTTTCTACAAACAGATACAATTGTAACCCCATTTCTTGCTCCGAGCGAACTTGGGTTGCGGTGATTGCACCGCCGATGGCGGCTATCGTAAGTTTCGAGTTATCCGATTTCTATCATTTACGTAATGAAAACTTGAACAGGTAACCTGCGTATTACAAATTTAACCGCAGTCCAGCTACAAAGAAATAATTATTGCTGATGAGACAGAAAATAGGAAATCCAGTGGGCTTAAAAGGGATGTAAACAAAATCCTGTGGAATAGCTAGTTATGCAAGTTACACTAGAGTTAGTAAATATAGTTCCTCGATTTGTTATTTCGATGACAGTATTGTTGTTGCTAAAGCTAACAAAGCGTTATATTCTTATAAAACTTTTGCTTTTGTGATGTTTTTTCATCATATACGGCTTCAGACTGCAAGTGTTAGACAGTTGCTACAGGTGTAGATCGAGTCCCAGAGACCCAGGCGGAGATGACAGTTCTCACCATGACTACTCGTCTACTGCCAGCTCACTTCTTCATCTTTTCACATAATTATGGTGTCTGTGGTTTATCGTTGGTCTTTTGAGGTCAGCATCCCAAAGGCGAAATCCTCAGAAGACATCACAATCCTTAGACTGAGTCAGTATCACTTATTATTCCAAAAAATACACTCTGCTGGTTGTAATGCTTATTTAAGCATTTGTGAAACTTTTTCGTTGTTGAATGAATGAATGAATGGGGCATATAATACTGAATTGAAAATAGTTGGCTATCCTTCTCACATCTCAGTCCTAACACTGTAGGTGCACAGGACACTGAGAGTAGCCTGTTTAGCAAATAGAACTGCTTTGACTGTGCAATGTAAAATTAGATAAGGACTTTTCTGGCTAGGACAGGAGACGGGAGACAAGTTTTTGGACAAAGGAAATTCTAATCTTTCACCATTTTCATATTTTTATCTTTAAAGGATGGGAGCAGGATTATCTTTTGATTTTTGAAAACCCCAACTTAAAATCTATTCAAGTTTTGGAGTTATAATGAAAAATGTATGCTCAGCGAAACTCACAAGGTGTCAAGTTATTGATAAGATCTGTTAAAGCAAGGAAACAGTCCATGTTAAATATCCATGAAGGACAAGTGAAGTTCATCTTTGTCATTGTATTAAACACACAATGCTGTCATGCTGGATCTGTAAAAGTTAAAGTGCATAGTTTTGTCAATTCTTGTTTGCTGCTTTTATATTCTGTATTCTGTACTAAATCTGGATGTACACATAGTTCCTTATTTATAATTATCGGTAGCTTTCTGTTCAGATATAGTTAACAAATTATTCAACCAAACCAAGGGTGCTAGGACATTGTCAGTTTGTGGATCAAGAATTGATTGTTTGATCAATATGCAATCCACAAACTGACAATGACCTGGCACCCTTGATCAAACAATGGAAATGGGTCAGTGTTATTCAAATTCTTTCAGATACCCTAATTTCCATTAAAATACATGTACGTGCCCGATTAAATAACAACACAAGAAGATTCAAGTGGTTCAACTGTTCCGAGCAATTCAATAGAAATCTAAACACACTAAGGTAACAACTCCTGTAGTGAGAGCCATGCACATTGAATTGGTACGAGTTCTCCATTAAAACAGAAATTGATTTGATTCATACTATTTATTTGAAAACAAATGGCCAGTTCCAATCTCAAGTTATGAATGTCAAGTTATGAATGGAGCAATGTCATCTCTGTCAGTGCTTTGCCCTTCTTTGTCTTATTGCTGATGCTGACCTCCAGGTCCTCAGCAAATATACTGCCAACTGAAGGTGACTAAGATTTTGAGAAAATTGGCCATTAGTAAAAACACTCATTCAATTACATGTAAACATTAGACAAGTATGATTTCATTACTACAAAGATGAACGTGAATTCAATTGACTATCCTCACCTGACGTCTTGCATTTCTTGTAGCATGTGCAGATGAGCAGTGTTGTTCAAAATGCCTGGAACATTCTTAACAGCTGTAAATGTATTACTAATAGTATGCAGCTCTGTTGCAACTACTGGAGCCTCTGCAAAGGGCGCAGTGTGCCATCTTACTACTTTGCCTTTACCCTTCAGCACTTTAGTTTCTGGGAATTTTATTTTGGTGAATGAAAGAGTTTTGAGACAAAATATGTTGCATTTTCATATGATTCAGTCTTGAATTACCTTCCAAGTGATCACTAAAAAAATGAGTGTTGTTGTTGTCCTACAAAAGGTATTACTGGTCAAGAAATTATGGCTAGCAATTTCACTGTTCTCAGCTCGACTTGTTATTGGCTAATTTGAAAAAGAAAATGGTTCGAGTGGCATTGTTTCATGTGTACATGTAGCAGTCATATGAACTCTCCTGGATTATCTTGGAATCTTCTGGGTATGGAATAAAACTCCTGGCCTCCAATATGGGTCACCAAATCTCCCAGATAAAAACGACTTTGAACCTTTCAAAGACTTTTCTCCACTGCACATGTACTGTAGGCTAAAATTATATCTCCAAATTAAAACAATTTGGTTTTTCAAGCTTGTTTCACTGTTTCTTAATGCATTTTCATTTTTCTTTCAACCACACCTGACACATTGAGTTGACAGAATTTAAACAAAGGCTTTCAGAAAGTTTCTTTGTTTATTATCACAGCCATGTATATTGTAACTGAATGTCTGATCAGATCTCTGTTTAACCAATAGAAATCCACGACATAACTTTCAGGTGTGTCGTAAATATGTCAGTGACATATTAACCAGACCCTATTTAAGCATGAAAAAGACATATACAGTAACGTATTTATTCAATCAAATGCCGCCCTCGAATAAACACTGCACATACATGTAACAGCAAAAATATTGATAAATGCTGCCCTTGACTAGACACCACATCCATGATAAACCAGACACACATCCTTTTACATTATGGAATCATTCAAATGTTTTTTTCTTAGGTTGCCTTCTAGGATTGTGCTTTTTTTAGCAAGTGAGATATGATGTGCTATTTTAAAAAAGGCTTCTTCTTACATGTAGCATGTACCAGTCAATAAATATTCATTTGAAATTTTTTTCTCCAGAATGATCAGAGTTTAGGCACTGGTAATGCCATGTTTGAGGCTGCAGAAGACCCGTTAGGAGCTTGTAGAACACAAGGTTCTGCTCAAGCAGCCAAGCCTAAAGGAGTTTCATCACCTGCCACAGGGAAACCACAAGGAAAGGTATTTCTGACTCTACATTAACTTTTTATCACCCTTTTGCATTACTTTTTCTTACAAGTTTAGAGTTACAGTTCTGTATAAGGTTTTCAATACTTTATAATAATAATAATAATAATAATCTGGCTTGCTAATCACCTTTCTCGCAGTCAGAGACTGAATTACAAAGACGCAGCTCGACGAGGTCGGACCGAAAGCATGTAAAGGCGCACTCATCACACACATACATAGGA
>JANSTQ010049451.1:0-11519 GCA_026167885.1 Bergia puertoricense | reverse complement strand
TTTTAAAAGCTGTTCAGATAGGATTTTCTTTGATAACAGAAATGATCTTTAAGATTTCAAGGATGCAATCAGAGTGCTATTTTTTCCCTCTGTGAATTATCTGCAAAGTGATACAGTTTCTTATGCCCTTATTTGCAAAATAACTGGAACCTTTAGCATATATTATTTTTTTAAGATCGGTTTGATCTGTGACAAACTTTTGCGAGCACTTCCGAGGGTTTCGGAAGTTTCCGAGGCCTTTTTAGAAAATTTCCGGAGCCATTTTCCAAATATTAGTGTATATTGACTATATAATAATAATAGTAATAATAATGATAAACATTACGCGGTGGAGCAAAGATGTATTTTAATTTCGAGTGACAAAAAAATACTTTAAGAGCGACTGCAGCAATAATATTCTCTATGTCTTTAACAGGTGGCACATTTTGACGCTACTTACGATCAAGGAACTCAGCGGATGGAAAATCTTGAAGAGCAGCTGGAGGAGGCACATCGCAGTTTGTCCGAGATCGAGTTGTCTTATGATGTCAGTGAGAGAGAAAAAGAAGACCTAAAAGAGCAACTGACACATGCAGAAAGAAAAATGGCAGAGCTAAAGCTCACGCTTCAAAAAAGTGAAGAAGAAAATGATGACCTCGGTAGAGAACTCGATTCTACAAAAAGCCGTGTTTCAAAACTTGAAGGCCAATTGAACAACGCCAATCGACAGAAGTCGCAGGTCCGTGATCAACTTGAAGAAGCAAAATCAAAACTTTCAAGGACTAAAGATGAGGTTGCAACACTTCAGAGTGAATTATCAGAAAGACAACGTAATGTGGAAGCTTTGAGAAAAGAGTGTCAGCACAAAGACAATACCGTTTCTGGTTTGCGTAACAAAATACTATCACTTGAAGCAAACCTTGAACGAGTTAGTGAAGAACTTTCTCAGATACAAGGCCAGGGTGATCTTGTACAGTTAGAAAGGCGTGAGATGCAAGAGGAGCTTCTCGGAGAGCAGCAGCGCTTGCAGGAGATAGAGGCTGCATATAAACTGTCGCAGGATGAGAAGTTGAGGTTAGAAGAAGAGCTACAAGCTTTCTACAAACGCTTCTCTGAACTTCAAGGCAGTTATCAAAGTTGTGAAAATGAAAAGCTTGATTCCCAGAGACAGGTTATGGTGTTGGAACAAAAAGTCTCCAAGTTAGAAATGATGATCGAAGAAACTTATACCGAAAGGAATGCGTTAGAATACAAAGCTGGCGAAGTGGATACTGTTAACAAGAAAACTGTTAACGAGTTAACTATTGTGAAAACACAACTCGAAGATTCTCAGAGATCCTGTCAACGCCACAGAGATCACCTACGTGAACACGAAGGTCACCTAGAAGAATACAAAGCAAAGGCAACCACTTTAAGTTCAGAAAACGAGTATCTTTTGGTAGAGCTTGATTCAATCAAGAAGGCATTGCGTCTTTTAGAAGACGAAAAGAAAAGGTTACAAGAGAATTTCAGGGGAGTTAATGAAGAGCTGTGCAGGATAAAACCACGTTATGAAACAACCCAGAAAAGGAAAGATCAATTAGAAAGGGAGCTCCAGACATGCAAGAAGACACTGATGACAGCTGAGAGTTCCGCGAGTAAGAACCAAGAAAGAAGAGATTCTGCTGAGCGTGAGATGCAATCGTGTAAAGACAGGATGTCTGAACTTGAAGTTGAACTCAGTACCTGCCAGAAGAAGTTGTCTGGACTTCTAGTAGACTATGAAGGCTTGAAAAACGAGCTTCAAGAAACAAGAGTCCAGTTACAAGACGCCGAAGAAAACAACACTAAGTATTTGATTCAGCTGGATAGGGCTGCTGCTGAAGAAGTTGAGTTAAAACAGAGTATAGAAAATCTAGAGCGTAAGAATACTGAGCTGCAAGATGACTTCTCAAAACTTTTGGAAGATAAGCAATCACTAGAAAACGAGTTAGAGGCTACAAGGAACAAGATGAATAGCCATGACAATAATGTGAGTTCTTTACAAAATCAAAAATCCCACTTAAAACAGCAGTTAGATGATCTGCGGGAAAACCTTATGGAGTTAAAAGAGAATAATATGAAACTCACTGGACAACTGAAGGAACAGCAAAACTTGACAGAATCTTTACGACAAACCCTTTCAAGGAAAGACAAGATAATTGATAACCAGTACTCAAGAATGAAAGAACTTGAAGGGGAAATTGAGTCCCTCAAACGCGACATCATAAGCCTTGAGGTCTCTCGTGATACAGCTGTTGCAGAAAAAACAGAACTAGAAAAGCAGGTCACAAACTTTGAAAGAACAATCAGCAGCACAGATGCCGAAGTTGAAGCTCTAGAGGAATCAAACAACAAACTTGAAAGAGAAAATACAGTAAAATCGCACAGAATATCTACTTTAGAAAGCGAGCTACATAACTTACAAAGAGAGCGAAACCGTCTAAAAACGGACGTAGAAAACCTAACACTGAAGGCAAAAAAGGAGGAAGATGAAATTGGACGCGTTAAAGGCCAGTTGAATGAGCAGCGACAGCTCAATGAGTTACTTTCAAAGGATTGCACAGACAAGGATAGGACAATAGAAGCTCTTGAACAACAGAAAATGCGAATGGAGGAAGAGTGTTCTAATTTGAAGGATGAGCTTGAGAACAGTAATTCACAACGTGCTGCTGACGAGAAGAAGGCGAACAATTTTGGGAATGAGTTACAACGTCTCAAAGATGAACTTGCTAAACATCAGGCGTCGTTTGCAAATACTTCAAAAGAGAAGAACGCTTTAGAAAGGCAAATAAAATCTATGGAGGCCAAATGCCGTGAAAACGAAGCTCTCTATAAGAAATCTAAACAAAATGAAGACAAATTAAGACAAGGTTTGAATATATCTAACAGCAAGCTCTACGAGTTGGAATCTGAAAGCAAGTCTTTGAAGGAAAAATATAATGAGGCTCAACGGGCACTAAGTATGATGAGCAAAAAATTCAAAGATCTGGAAAATGCTTATGGCCAAGCAAACAGTGAGCGAAAACATGCTAAGGAAGACCTTGCCTTGGCCAACAAGAAACTGGCTGACTTGGAGTTTAAGTACGAGCAAGAAAACATCGAAAGAGTTGATTCACAAGGTGAACTAGAGGAGTTACGGAAACTACTGGATGATAATAGAAGTGAAAAGAACAATATCGGGAGTCAGTTGGCCGAGCAAAAGCACCTTCTTCAGTTAGCGAACAAAGATCTAGAAGATAAAGAAGAGGTTATCCGCCAGTTGAGATCAAATAAAAGTTATCTAGAAGGACAGTTTGAAAGATTAAAACAAAGCCTTTCACTAAGCAAAAGTGAAGCTGAACGTTTTCAGACGGAAAACAGCAAATTACAAAGAGAGATCCTAACTTTGCACCGAAACAGTGCAGAAACAGCTTCAAAACTACAAAGAGCGGCTGTAGAGAAGGAACGGTTCAGCGAAGAAAAAAAATCTTATCAGGAAAAATTATCATCACTCAAACGAGATTTAGATGATCTACAGGATGACCATAAGAGGCTGGGTGAAATGGCGGAAGAAAGTAAAGAATGTGCACTGAGATTGAAAAGTGAAAATGAAACTTTACATAATGAGATATCGTTGCTTCGTGGAAAAATCGATTCGTTAAAGAAAAGCATGGTTTCAAAAGATGCATCTATCGCCCAACTAAAACAGGCAAAATATTTAATGGAAAAAGAACTGGAAGAACTGAAACTTAACTTAAAACAAAACACGAAAGACCTGGATGTACTTCAAGATAAAAGAAAGGAATTAGAGTCTACTCTAAATGCAACAATGAAACAGCTGGCAGAAGTAGAAGACTCTCTCACATTGAGCAAAGATGGGGAGAGACAATGTGAAGGCGAACTTGTAAATCTAACCCAAAAGCTAGCTAGCACAGAGGCAGCATATCGAGACAGTCAAGAAAATGAGAAAGATTTACAGCAGAAAAATGCACTTCTAAGCTCTAATCATTCAAAGCTGGAAGAGAACTACCGTGATTTGCATGGTCAAAAAGAGAAACTAGAAGCTGAAGTACAGTCCTTACTTTTAGAACGCGAAGCTTTGAAAAGACGCTGTGATGAGGACCAATCCGAACTAGAAACTCTGCGCTTGGAGTCAGCATCAAGTCTAAACAAAATTACTAACTTGGAGTCCCAACTGCGTAAACTTGAGAAGATAAAGGAAGAGAAAGAACAAAAATTGGAAGACATCCTCTCAAAGACAAACATGAATGACGGTGAGTTTACAAAATTACAGAGGCAAGTACAAGAGCAAGAGTTGTCATGTGATTTGCATACGAAAGATCTTGCCAACAAGGAAGCGATTGTTGAAGATTTGAGAGGTGAAGTTAGATCACTGGAGCAAGATGCATCTAGTCTTCGCGAAGAACTGTTGGTTACTCAGTCAGCTCTGGATTCAGCTCGACAGAAAAACGATGCTGCGGAAAATGAGTTGTTTGAAGCTGCAAAGAAAGTTGCAGATCTTGAACTTCGTCTGAATTCTTCTCTAAGGGAGAATGAAGACATGCACAAAGAACTCTTAGAAAACCAAGGGAAAATTGCAAAGTTAGAAGACACACTGCAAAAAGCCTTGAAGGAGCTGGCTAATCTTAGAGGTGAAATTAAAGAAGCAAAACTGAAAGCATCTCGACACAACAAAAAGCTGGCTTCCTTAAAGTCACATCTTTCTGAAAAAAGCTCAGAAATCGAACAAATAACAAACGAACTTTCTTCCAGAGAAAAAGAAAACGAATCGTTGCGTTTTGAAAAGATATCACTAAGCCGCGAAGTAGAGCTATTGGCTGAAAAAATAAAAGCAGAGAAAGCTAAAGCCGAACATTTACAAGACAAGGTCTATGACCTTCAGAGCGAACTTGATAACCAAGAAATCAAGAATGCGGAAATGGAGCGTAAGCTAAACAGCTACAGGAATGACAACGAAAAACTGCAGAAGGAAGTACAGGATAACAAGACGCTGGCCGCTGAATACAAGGGTGCAAGCCAATCACTGCAGAGAGATACAGAGAAAAAAGGGTACGAAATCCTTCAACTAACTCAAAAACTGTCACAATTAGAGGATCGAAACGAACTGTTGGCCAAAGAACGCGATCGATTAAATCGTGACGCTGCTTCACTCAAACAAGAAAACAGTGAAATAAAGATGGTGTTAGACAGAGCTGAAAATGAAAAATCCAAATTCCAAAGCGAAGTGATTGTGGTGCGTCAAAGCTATGAAGATCTTCAGAGCTCGTTTGATAGCATTTTTAACGAAAAGGACAGATCACATAACGATGCAAATTCACTCAACGAAAAATTAGCTAAACTTGAAGCCGATTACGATTTGGTTCAACTGGAAAACGAAACAAAGCAGGCTGAACTGATTAACCTTACTGATAAGTTATCCAGACTGGAACTCGCACATGCACGCTGTGACAAAGAAAGGGCATCCTTCCAAAGCGAGTCGCGTAGTTTAAAACAAGAGATCTTGGAAATGAAGAACTCCTTGATCTTTGTCCAAGAGAAAGACAAAGAACTGCAAATAGATTTAGTGTCTTCAAGCAGTGAGAATGCTCGTCTGGATCAGGAGCTACAAGCAGCGAGAAACAAGATCACACGGCTGGAGGCCTACAGTGGAACAAATGAAGAACAGATCAAAAACCTATCTGGAGATCTCTTGAAAGCCGAAGAACACATTTCAGAGCTTGAGATTGCACTTGGAGAAAGCCGTGAAAGACAGGATAAACAACAAAGAGATCTTCTCGAAGCCAAGAAGAAGACGACAGACTTTGAAATGGCTAATAGAGCTATTCAGTCCTCCAAGAATGAGTTAGAGCACGAACTTAACCTTCTCAAGAGCAAGTTGGATTCGTTAGAGAATTCCTTGGGGAAGGAGAAAACAGACCGTTATCAGCTAGAAGGACAGCTTGAGGAGTCTAAGAATAGAATAAGTGGTCTCAGGATAGAATTATTTGACAGTCAAGAGAAGCTGGCTGATTGCAAGCATGAGAGTAGTGCTTCCAAGAAAGAATTGATCGAGAAACAGGTATGTCAAAGACGACAACGTAACGTCACTTTGTAGAAAGTTGTAGTTATCAAAAACAATCCTGTAAAAGGATAAAAAACAAGTGTTAACCTGTAAACAACAGAACGCAACTTGGTGTACATGGTAAGGTGTAAAGTGATCAAAGGCGGCCAAGTACCATTATTTTCATGGGCCCATGTATGTTTTTTAGCAACAGTCACGAACAGGTTTGTCTCAAACAGTTGGTTTTTGTGAGAACGTTACTATCGATAGTTCAAAACAAAAACTTGTGCTGGCAAAGGCTGTCAAAAGATATAACAGATCTGTAACTAAACCGTGGGAGCTTGCGAGTTTCAATAGGTGTTTTTCCTTAACAATTGGCACTGCTTTTTAAAAAAAATAGTTTAGGAATCAAACAATTGTCCAACCATGTCCTGAAAATTTGATTCTGTTTCAAAAATTTTAGCAACCAAGAAGAAAAGATACCAATGGCAACTGGAAACAACTTTTTAGAAATTTGGCAGTTGGCTTTTAAAGTATTCGGTTTTGGAACTTACAAATACTCGAAAAATATCTGAGCCATAGAGAGTACGGCTACCCATTGCTTTACATACGTATGCTTAATGAATGTAAATAACCCTATATTTTGTTTCTTCCAAGGTAACAATTGAAAGTCTACAAAACGAAAGATCTCTCCTTGAAAATGAACTAGAAGCCACTAGAAGAGATTTAATTTCTACCACAGCCGAAAGAGATGGGTTACAGAGAGATAAAGATTACCTAGAAGACGATCTTCAAGGTCTTCGTGACGAACTAGCCCATTCACTGTTTTTAAATGCTTCAAACAAACAAGAAAACGAGAAACTCAAAAGTGAAATTCTGATTATGGAGACTTCTTTGTCAGAAGTGAAACTAATGTGCGAGACCCTTCAGAGAGAAAAGGAGGTGTTTAATTCACAATTAAACAGTTCACTAGGTGAAGACCAAAGTGATGAAGTCAACGAACTTGGAAAGGAAAGAGATAATCTACAGCGAGAACTCGCCTCCCTGAACCGCGAGCTTTCCTCTCTTCGATCTTCTTTTGACGAAACTAGAAAAGAAAAAGAGAAAGCAGAAGAGAAACAAAATGTCCTCCAGGCATCTCTGAGGGAAGCGCAGAGCCATTCTCGGGATCTAGAACTTGAGAACAACAAAATCAAGAACGAGCTGGAGAATTCAAAAAGAAGATTGCACGAACTCGAATCAACACAACAACTGGCTACGCAGGAATCCATTAAGCTTAAAGGTGAACTGAATGAAACTCAAAGAAAACTAGCGCAGTTAGAAGCAGATTATGAGCTAACTCAAAGCCAGAAGGGAGACCTTCAGAGAGAAGTTAATGCTGCACAGAAGCGGCTTTCTTCCATGCAAAGTGCCTATGAAAGATGTCAAGAGAGGGAAGTTGAGCTGGAACAAGAGAATCTTAGTAGTTATAAGAAGGCTTCAGCACTAGAGCTTGATCTTCAGTCTTCGCGTGAACGCCTAGCCAAAGCACAGGCTGAATGTGCAGCTGCAGAGCAGAAGACAACTGACCTAAAAGATGAAGTGATTGAAGCACAAAAGAGAGTAAATGAACTTGAGACATCCTGTGTCCGAAATAAAGAACGAATAACCGAGCTTGAAGATGAACTAACCAGCATCAAGCGTCACGTATCAGATGTAGAGAGTACACAGGGAACTTGGGATAACGAGGACCATGACGATTTTGTTTTGAAGCAACAAATTGCTAGATTAGAAGCAGAGCTAGAACGTGCTTTACGTGAAAAGCGTTATATTGACACTCGGTTAGATGACTTGAAGAAAAGGAGGGATACCGAGAGAGATGAAGCCAACAGCAACAAACAAAAACTCCATGAGAGCGAGAGAAAATGCCAGGACTTGATTAGGAAGCTAGCGGAGAAAGAGTCAGCCATTGTAGAAATGCAGAAACAAAAATACAATCTTGAAAATGAAATGGAGTCTTACAAACGATATTTGGAAAGAGAAGAGCTCACAAGCAAAGAAACTGACAAGTCTAGGAACGATTTGGAAATGGAAATGACACGCTTTCGTGACGTCATTCAGAAGTTAGAGGAAGAGATAAAGGCAAGTGAGGAAGAAAATGAAAAGCTAAGAAGCGACGCCATTGACGATCATAATCTGGTTTGCCAGCTGAAAGACACAAACTGCCTGAGAGAGGAAAATAATGGAAAACTGCAGCAAGAATTGGAAAACTTGAGAAGAAAGATTGCCGAGACTGAACTAGATTTGCAAGGATATAAAGTGAAGAACGACGCACTCAACCAAGAACTTAATGGGCTTCAGAACAAACCTTTTAGCAGTACTAGAGACGATGAACTAGTAGAACTAGAAATGAGAAAAATAAAGCGCGAGCTTGAGCTGTATCAAGAAAAACTGGCAAATTTGGAGGATCTTCACAATTTGTGTGAGAATGAAAAGAATCGTTCACATAGAGATCTTTTGGAGGCACACAGAAAAGCTTCAGAGTTGAACTTTTTGCTTCAGTCTAGCCAACAAGAGAAGGAGATGCTGGAAAATGAGGCTGCAGCCCTTCGTGGGCGTCTTGCAGGCGTGGAGAGTGGTTATCACGAGGCCCACGAAAAATCAGAGGAACTAAAATGTGAAATCATTGAGATGAGCCGCAAGCTCACAGAAATGGAGAACACGTGTCGAAGAGGGCACGAAAAGGATGATAGAGTCCAAAAGGAACTGACGTTTGCAGAAAGGAAGATTTCTTCCTTAGAACAAGATCTGAGGGATTCAAACTATAAGATGAATCAACTGAGAAAGGAACTAGACAATGCAACATCATCATGTAAGATGGAGCGGGACGAGGTACAGAACCTGACATTAAAGTTTGAAGAAGCAAGCAACCAAAACAGAAGACTCAGTAAGCAGCTGGATAACTTGAATTCTAAGTATAACTCTGAGATGGATCGACTGCGAGATGAGTTAGAAGACGCAAGAGAGCAACTGTACAAAAATGATAAAGAATACAGAGATTGGGAAAAGGAGAGAGATCATTTGAAGACTGAATCAAGAAGAGAAAGATCACGACTGGAAGAGGAGCTAGAACAACTCATGAACGATATCGATGATTTAAAACAAAAATTGAGTCGAAGCAAACTTGAAAATGCGCACTGCGAACAAGAGAAAAATGAACTTGAAGAAAGGAACCGCAACCTAGAGGAAGAATTATGCGTTGTTAAACTTGAAGTTGAAAAATTAAATCGGGAAGTCTCTGTGAGCAAGTACGAACACGGCGCATTTGAAAACGAAAAAGACCAACTACGTGACGAGCTTGCTAAAACTAAAATGAACAAAGCTGATGTGGACGAGGAGTTGAGACGGGTTAGAAAAGAACTTGAACAGCAGCGTAAAGATTCAGAGCAAGCCAAGAGTGAGAAGGGATTTTATGAACGTGAAAAAAAGCAAAAAGACGAAGAACTTCGTAGAATTAAAACTGATAAGAAAGCTGCAACTGACGAATTGCGAAATGCTAACCGAGAGAATCAAAAGATGGAAAGAGAGATTGAAGACTACAAGAAGAAAGTGCTACAACTTGAAAATGAATTGAAGAAAAAAGAGGATTTAAAAAAAGAAATTAGGAGATTGGAACAAGAGCTTACAAAAGTAAAGTCTTCTAGTGACAACACCTTTTACGTCATCGAAAGAGAAAAGGAAGTCATCATAAAAGAAAAGGAGGAAATATATCGGGAGCTTGTTGTAATCAGAGAGAGATATACGCAACTCGAGAAAGAAATTCTAATCTACTACGACGAAAGAGAAAGTTATTCTCGAGAGAAAAAGCAGCTGGAAGAAAAGTTTGACTACGAATTGAAAGAAAAGAACAAGATCCAGAGTGAATTAGAAAAACTAAGGGAAAGGTATACACGCCTTGAAGAAGAGATAAGAATTTACTACCAAGATAGAGAAAACTATTCTAGCGAGAAGAGACAAATGGAAGAAGAGCTCAATGAACTGAGGCAGAAGCAGCGAGAGAGCTACAGTCTTAGACGAAAGAACGAAGAACTTGAAGATCAGCTGAAAAAATGGAAGGATGCTACAAGGGGCGACGTTTATAGACTAGAACAAGACCTGGACAGTGTAATGGCTCAAATGGATGATGTGAAGGATAAACTGAAGAGAAAGGAAGCAAAAACGAAAGAGCTCGAGAAAGAGCTTGAAGAAACTAGACACCTTTACAATACGCTGTACGCGAATGCGCACGAGAAATCATCACAGATTCGTGGGCAGCAGTTGAAGATTTCTTCACTGGAGAGGGAAATTGATACACTTAAGGAAGATCTGACACTAAGCCACAACGCTTATCGGGATATTGCATGGGAACTGGAACAGAGGCAGACACAAATAGGTTCCTCTGGTACTTACACTGAAGAACAAACAATTCTTGCCGCGAGAAGGGAAACGACCAACTTGGATATTGACGTCCACGCTCGTCCCAAACAACGCACAACGCTCACAGTTGACGTGGAGCCCGAAGGGAGTCATACGTCAACGCTTGACATTATCGTCCCAGGGAGGGAGGTGTCAACGCTGACCATTCCATCCGCGGGCTCACGATTTCGCCCTGTTGAGGTGACCATTGATGATACTGATAAGGATGGAAAGTATGAAATTGACCGGGTTCAAGTGGATAGAAGAACTCACAGAGTCCCCGTGTGGAAATACTAATCTGGATACAAGAATAAAGAACCTCAGCAACATTGCTTAGTTCCTTTTAAACTCTTAGATCAAAGGTCCGACATTCTTTGCACGCATCTAGAGTTTTACGCAGTTGATCACTTTTGGTTGCTAGAAAATCTCATTTAAAATCGAGTTCCTGAGTATTGATTATCCTAATCGACATTTAACTTAATTTTAATTTTTAGTATTGGGCTGCAGTGAGTTGTTTTATTTTTCCAGGTAACTGGACATTTATCACGTGCTTGGAGTTAGCCAATCAGCGCGCACTTTCAGGTCTGCCCAAAAAGCACCATCCCAGAAGGCGCTGCGAGCTCGAGATTAGTAACGATTGCTGCTGTTTTCTCGTTTTGCTAAAGAAAGAAATTTCACAAATTGAACTATTAAAAAGACAAGTTCTGGTAATTACATTCAACAAATAAGTTGCTTCTTACCCCATCTACAACTTTAGCTGACAAATGTATTCAAAGATAATGAGTTTTGATAGTACTTAGAGCTGTTTTAAAACCAACGACTGGGCTCGGTTTTTCGAAAGGTGGTTAACTTTAACCCTGGGTTAAGCCAAAATTCAAAGAGTAATTTCTTTATCAAGAATATGTTTGCAGTTCTTATAAAATACTGTTCAGACTTTCCTTAAAAACCCAATTGCTAAACCCAAAATTGCAGCTCCAATCAGTCTGTAAGGTAGTAAACACAAACATGGATTTAATATTTAACCCTGGGTTAGCGCTAATCAGCT
>JANSTQ010049340.1:0-10841 GCA_026167885.1 Bergia puertoricense | reverse complement strand
TTTTTCCTACTGTCACGGTCACATAATGTGTTTGTGTTCATTATCACAACTTTGTCACTGTCATGACTGTCGTCACAGCTGATATGCTTTTCAGTTCCTACTGTCACGGTCACATAATGTGTTTGTGTTCATTATCACAACTTTGTCACTGTCATGGCTGTCATCACAGCTGATATGCTTTTTCCTACTGTCACGGTCACATAATGTGTTTGTGTTCATTATCACAACTTTGTCACTGTCATGACTGTCGTCACAACTGATATGTTTTTTTCTTACTGTCACAACATTCATGGTCACATCAGTGTGTTTACCTTCATTGTCATAGCACTGTTCCTGTCATCTTTGTCCCTGTTATCTTTGTCATCACAACTGATGTGCTGTTTTTCCTGTTACAGCATATTTAATGGTCACACCATTGTCATTGTCTTCATTTTTACATCACTGTCATTGTATTCACAGCTATGCGCACCTTTTTGCTATCGGCAGAGTTATAAAGCGGTCATTGTGCACAGTCACATCACTGTCGCTGTCATTAACTGGTGACGTGTTCTTCTTCACGGTCACAAGCTGTTTACACTGCTAAGTCAATCAGCAACAAAACACAGCGAATTTATTTTTCCACGTTCTTTCCATATCTTACATGACGATGTACAACAGTTTTGACGTAGAGGTATTGAGATTCCATCGGATGTTTTTTGTGTTTCAGAGCCGGGCGGCTGGTCAGGGTGGTCGTTATGGACGGCCTGCTCACGATCATGCGGTGGCGGCACTCAGATACGCGTCCGTTCTTGTACGGCCCCGTCCCCGTCGTACGGCGGACCCGATTGTATAGGAGAAGCCAAGGAGTACAAAGCTTGCAAGCTACAGGACTGTTGTGAGTATACATCTACCACTACCGAGCCTGCATCACAGCTGTTCTCAGCCTACGGTTTCACAACCATTCTATCATTTTTGAGAAATTCCTTTCCATATCATCTTCTTCTCTTTGCTTTCCCTCTAGCCTCCTCGACAAGTTGATAAGGCAAATGAAGAAGCGGATATGGCTAATGATGGCTAATATAATTAAATTAGGGTGAAGGAGATGGAGTCGAGAAAAGAGGAAGGTGGGATCACTTTGCCATCATTTGCCATATCCGCGTGGAGTTTCAAGTCGCCCCTTTAACACCAATCCGTTATACAGTTTTTATTCGACTGAGAATTTGAGATCGATATAAATCAAGTTCATACTTTTTACTGGCGACGCCTTTTTTGCAGTGCATTTATTCGTAGGTTGGGGAATATTTCTCTGTGTAAAACACATTTGAGTTCTTTCTACATGTCACTTCAGGGTTTGATAATAATCGCATCCGGGATAAAGGATGGTTTTGTTCCACTTTCATAAATAGGGCGACAATTGTTTGCTTTAATAAAACAAAAGAGTATCTCAAGACGTGAGAAAATAAAAATAAAAGGAAAGCAAAGCGTTGCAGTAAAATGTTAATTTGAATGGTTCAAACCATCATATTCTACTTTAAAAGAAAATTAACCCTTCCTTCTCTACCTCCATCGGTGTCATCCTTCACTCAGTTTAAAAATTACTGACTGTTTTCTTTGGTTGAAACATTTTTGGTGAAACAGAGTTTCGTGTTTGATGTAATTAGCCCTTGTTTTACAAATATCGAATGAAGTGTCACTATGTGTTTCCCCTGGCAATCAATGCTTTCATTTTTATCACCCAGGCGAAATCCCTTATATGGCAGTGGGGTGCTATCGTGACGAACAGAGATTATACCGCCCGCTACCCAAACTGCTTTTCAGTGATAACAAAAAGAACTTAGAAGACTGGCCAGGATATTTATCAGATGCTATCTGCAGGTTTGTATCCACCATATCAGCCCCGATGCAACACATTTTTATACGCCTTGGTCACCGAGTTAAATGCCACCAAACGTTTGGGTTTAATAATCCATGGTCGTGGTAACGGGATTTTCTTTTGAATCATTTTTGTTCGCGAAATATTTTTCTGTTAAAACCATAATTTCTTTGTTCTTAAAGTGGCTTCACAGCTGAGAGTTTTTGCTTTTTCATAAGTTAATTATTTTTCTTATTTATCCAAAGAATTTAAGAAGAAAACATCCACCAAAAAAGACCTTTGATCACTCATAATCACTTCAGCGAAGGTTCGAAATATTTTAAACAAACTTATTACTTTGTGTTCCAAACATGCGTATGCATGACAAGACAATAACTTAGATTAACTTAAACTAAAAACCAACTCCATCGCCGCCCAGAAGAGACCATCCGTAGCATTTGCTTCTTGAAAAACTTAAAATAGTCTCCGAACATTGCCTGTTTAGAGATATTTTAATAAATATTTGAGCATTTAAGAAAGAGCCCTTTTAATTGTACGTACAAAGGCTGAACAAAACATAAGTTCTCATCTTGTTAATTATTTTTTTCTGACTTTTTCCAGATGCGCTCGTGAAAGCAAGAGAGAAGGCTACAGCCATTTTGGAATCCAGAACATGGGTGATTGCTACTCAGGGGAGAGGGGTGAGGACACATTTTTCCAAGAGGGAGAGCAGCTGGAGTTTGCTACAAGTCCCCAACCGAAGCCTTGGGTGGGATGTGTGGATAACGAGATGAAAGCTTGCTCTGCTGGAAACCTTGAATGCTCCGGCCAGGAAAGAACCAATTATGTATTCACAATGAGAGACAGTAAGTACTCTTCAAACATTTCTAATGTTTTAAAGAAATTCACGGAGCTCGTGCTACTTCTTAAACTCCTAGAAAATTCCGTTTTCAAGGGCGCTTGAAAAGGCCTTGAAATGTTTGCCAAAACTCCTTGAAAACACCTTGAAATTTTCTCTGTGAAAAATTTATATCAGTAATTAATGAATAAAAATTATTATTATGTATGCACCAGCTTTTTATTAATTTAGTACTATCAATATGTTGTCAGGAGGGGAGACCTGCAGGTTAATGAACAATAAAAAAGATTGTGAACCAAAGCGAACTTGTTGAAGCACATCTCAACAACTTTAAAAATGTTCTTTAAACACTCGTGTAATACGCCTCGAATACTCCTGGTACTCCTGAGTCTTCGAAATCGAGATCTGCATTAACCTCGGCCTGAATGCTGTGTACATATGTCCTTTAGATTGTATTGCGCAGTATAGATTTAGATTAGACATTTTATTTGTTGTGAAACAGCAATTAGTAATTATATAGCTAAACGGGCCTTGTTAACTCGCATTCTCTTGGTGTCCGCAGCCATACCTCTGGACGGTAATTACACCGACTGGGGACCATGGAGCCCCTGTACGGAGACTTGTGGCAAAGGAGAGAGATATCGCATGAGAAACTGCTCCAATCCAACACCAGCTTTCTACGGCAAGACCTGTTCCTTCGTGGGCGAAGACAGAGACGTTCAAGAGTGCAAGATGAAAGACTGTGAAGGTTCGTGGAACACTTGGCTCCTGTTATCATCCTCGCATATACCTGTTTTATTTTGCAGCAAGATGTTCGACTCTCGGAATACGCTTTTTTCCCCTATTTTCTTCATTTCTTTATTTTTACTTGTTTTTTGTTATTTTTTTTTTCGTTTTTCAGTCCTTCTTGTTGCGCAGGAGATACACGTCTGCGTAGAGATAAGGCTCTTGCCTTCCGAAGATATGCTTTATCAAATCAAAATACTTCAGCAATTGACGAAAAGCCACAGATTACCACTACAGAAACCGCTAAAGGACTGCATTCGTATATCCAAACGATCCCAGAAGGCTCTTCCCTAACAAGTGTTTCGCAGTCTATAAGTTTTGCGAAAGTTATTGCCTTTTGTCATTAGCATTTTGCAACTTGGCTTTCTGGGTTTGTTCGGCTACTCGGTTCCACTCCTCTTTTTGTTTCATCTGAACCAGCTCAGACGTCTATTTCTCAAATTAGTCTGAAAAAGTGAAAACATGATATTCAATGGCTTGGTACATGTTAATTTCTGTTGTTTTCTTCTACAGTTCATGGAAACTGGGGACAATGGGGCAACTGGAGCGCATGCACAGCCAAATGTGGTAATGGCCAAGTACATCGCAGGCGCGTATGTGATAACCCCGCCCCAGCTTTTGGTGGTAAACCATGTGCCGGGGAGGGACATGAAACCGCTGACTGCAGAATGACCGCGTGTCCTGGCAAGTGTTTAGAAATACTTTAAGACGTTTTGCGTTTTTTACATGTAATCCTTCCCGGAATACAATGTTAAAACGGGTAATATTAAGGTTTTCTAGTAAAAACAGTAGAAAAGAGGGAACAAGTTTCCGAAGCAGTAATAGTTTAAGTTTTTTTTTCTGGAGCTGTGAAAAGGTTTTTGAACTACTGAAATAGCTAAAATACAAAGATATAGTCTAAATACTAAAATGGTAAACTAAATAATTGTGGCATCAAATGTTTCTTAAAAACATTGGCAGAAGCTGCAAGTCTGAGCTTCTGGGCAGTTTATTCCATTGTCTGCGGGTCTGGGGCCTGCTATTAAGAAGGCTGTGTCTCCATTCGCCTTTAAATAGGCTCTTGGAACATATAATCAATCAAGTAGATCGTCCAAAGCATGTTTTTTTTAAAAAAAAAATTAAAATTACTTTACTGGATTTTAGTTGATGGACGTTGGTCACCATGGAGTGCCTGGAGCGCATGCTCAGTAACCTGTGGCAACGGACGCCAGTCGCGTCTGCGCAGGTGCAACGCACCCTTACCTAGTTTTGGCGGGAAATTCTGCGATGGCCCCGACAACGAGTACCAGAACTGCGAAGAAGATGACTGCCCGGGATACTGGAGCGAGTGGTCTGGCTGGAGCACGTGTACAAAGAGTTGTGGCACGGGAGGTACACGTGATAGAACACGCACGTGTCAGGGAGCTGCCATCTGCGATGGGTCGGCACGTCAGATTGAGTTGTGTGAGCGGCAGCAATGCCCCGGTAGGTCACGTGTTCATACCTGCTCATACGAGAAATTTTTAGTGGCTAAAAAAGATGAAGGAAAAAGGTTAAGGTAGAAATATCTCCTCTTCCCAAATGATTTATTGATCTTAACGAAAAGTGCAGGTTTCTATTTACATTTAACACGCTGTAAACAAACGCAGTCTTCCGATAAATCCGGCTTGCAAACAGTTTTTGACGTGCGGAGGCTCAACTCCTGTGCAGTGATTGCGAAGTTTCATCGGTTGCACATTTAAGAAAATGCAAAGATAAAACATATTCTATTTTTAAAACTTTTATGCAAGCATTCTGTAATAAATCAGAGACAAAGGAATCTATAATCCATAAAGAAAATGTCCAGAAAACCCGTTTTGCCGCGTATAACGTCCATAGGGAAAACATCCGTCCATTCTTATTCCATTTAGTGTAAAGCTTTTCATTCAGGAAAGGCAATACGTAACGCAGATACTGGTTGAAAACAGAGTTGATTTTCTTCCAGCTGGTTCAGTTCAGAGCTTAGGTCCTTTACAAGAAAATGAGGAGTTCTGGGTGTTTATTTTTAAAAAAGATGATTTAATTCGTTAAAACAATACCATGTTTTTTCTTCCCTTAGTGTGCCATAAATCCCTCGATCTCGCCTTCCTACTGGACTCGTCAGGGACAGTGGACGACTCGCAGTGGAAACTCACCAAAGACTTGGTCAAGGGAGTGTCGAACGCGTTTAACCTGGCTTCAAACAGAACTCGTATCGGCATCATTACCTACTCAACTCTACCTTCCCTTGAACTGAAATTTGACGAAAAGAACAGCAAGGACGCTTTAGATGACTTCCTGGATACTGTGTCTCAAATTAAGGGAGACACAAGGACGGATAGAGCTCTCAAGGTAACCAGGGTAACAGTAGTCATAGCAATTCTAACTTTTTCTTGAGCGTTAACCTAGGCAAGCTTTTAAAAAAAAAATGATTTCATCGAAATATGAAAAAAGTTAAGTAAGTAAATTTAAACTCATTTACTCCAAGAGATGCTAGATTTCATCGTGTTTTTGGTAAAGCAGTTCAAAAATTGGGGTTGCTGTAAAGCAACTGAGTAATGTTTAGTTTCAATCATAAACTGGTACTCAGTCCTTTTAGATAAATGGCCAAATCCGTGTACAACTTGCTAAAACGAAATTACAGTAAGAAATTCAAAACTTGTTCTGTAGATTACTTTTTTTCTTTAATGAATCACACAAACAGTGTCTCACACAAGCCAGTGACTAATGCAAGCCGGTGACCCACGCAAGCCAGTGACCCACGCAAGCTAGCGTTTTGCTTTATGTCGATAAGAAATGTTACATGTATTGAAAAAGTGTTACGCATACCAGCGTTGAACAACTGCATGTAAACAGAGTTGCATGAGAAAAGAAATATTTTTTCCATCACTAATAATCAAAATGTTAGTTCCGTTATAACTTTGTTGATCTGTATCAGATCGCTATTTGTGTTGAGTATAAAAAGGTAAGATAGCTTAGAAACAAACAGAATGATTATACAGAACGTATGCGTAATGGCGTCAGTCTGCTTTACTCCTTAGATTGTTTCTTGTCTTAATTAGTAGTCGCGGATTCGTTCAAGTTTCTCTCTTGTAACGGGAGATTGAGTGTTATTTCAAATACTGTAGAAGAATTACAGAGCAAGAACCAGATGAAATACTTATCTTAATTTCATGCTTTGGGAGACAAATAATGCGCCTAATTGAGTGGACTTATAACTACTAAGACCATAATCCACTTGGGTCCTAAGGCCCCTTGATATCATTATGTGTAAGGTCTATTGGTTAAATGAACCTTACAACAGTATCAAAAGAAATACAAATTTAGCTTTCAAGTTTATTTCTTAATTAATTGCTGGGTTTCCCTGTCTTTAGGCTGCTCGAGATGATTTGATGAGTCCTAGCTCGGGTGCTCGGGATACTGTACCTAAAGCCGTTATCGTTGTTACAGACGGAGGCTCCACGCGCATGTCGGTGAAAGCCGCTGAGCGACGTGCTCGTGAGCTCAAAGACCAGGAAGGCGCCACGATAGTGGCCATCGGCATCGGGAACGGAGTGGATCAGGACGAACTGAGACAAATCGCCTCAGATCCAGAACATGCTTTTATTGGCTCATCGTATGATGACATCATTGATTTTGTTAAGCCGGTTACAGATGTCGCTTGCAGTGGTAAGTTGGCTTTAACAGGGGATCTTTCGTGGTAGTTCAATCTCGTCTGTTCAACTTTTATTTTTTGGTATTACTTTTTCATCAGTATAACACGGTGGAAACATCAGTTTAGAGTTTAAAAAGACGAAAGAGTTAGAAAAAGAAGCTGTAATACTGTTTTACTTACTTACCATGTTCGACGCTGCTCAAAATGCATCGATACCTATTCTGAAATACGTAGTGGAGCTCGATATGCAGGTAGGTAGGCTGTTATAGAAGGGCTAATTGTGCATTATTGTAGCCACTAGTGCTGAACTGCGAAGGACACAGCCGGCAGCCGGTCCCTGGCTACCTGCCCAGGCTATAACATCTGCCATCTATGCTCCCGCTTAGTCATTAGCGCAAGCTACATTAAGCGAAATTTATTCAAGGTATTTAAGGTACTAGGTCAAACCGAAAGCACATACATGTACAACTAACACCTACTAAACGTTTTGTTCTTGAACTCGGAGCACTTCTTTCACTAGCTGGAATAAGCTCTATGTAGAGGTGACAGTTCACACAACAGGTCGCAACAGTACTCTGCTTTTTTTACTAACGATAAGCTTTTCGTTTTGTTTCAGCAAAACCTCCGCCTCCTCCGCGTAAGTGAAAGTTTTTCTTGGTTATTAAAATTCTGGAGTAAATTTACCGTGTTAAACTAGATTAAATGTTACTTTTACCCCCAAACTTATCTTGTTAAGTTTGTCACATCTGTTTTTTGGTCCAGATGAGGCTGATTTTAAACGATTGATGTACGATTCTTTGAAATAGATGGAATTCTTCAAACTGTTCGTAAAGCATGACGGCAGTTCGCATTGTTTACTAAATTATATTTAATGAAATCATCTCCATTTATCAAGGATGCTCAACTGCGTGGCTTTTTTTAAGAGCATCACAAGAAAGAAAGCTTCATAAAGCAAAACGAAAACCTCCCATATATTGACAGATTAAACATGACGTCAAAGTTTTCATTATGCTTCCTAGAATAGCACAAAAAAGCATTAGTCCAACTTCAAGATTTAAACTAGAAATTTGGAAAACATGGCTTAATTAGTGCCTACCAATGATTTAAGCCAGATATGTGATGAACCGCTTCTAAGTTGGCAGAGTTTTTCATATCATCATGAAGAGTTCATTGTTAATAATAAAATCCTTAATACTCACAAGCCAGTAACTGTTTTTACAACGTAAAATAAAGTGAAGATAAATGTTGATAAATTTGTTCAGACTGTATGGGTTAAACAAAGCAGACTAAGATCCTTCTATCTATACAAGTAAGCTCTGTTTAGCTAACGTATTAACCTACTCTTTTAGCTCGCTGGGGCCCATGGTCTGACTGGAGCCCATGTATGAAGACTTGTGGGACTGGGCTGAGCGTACGATCACGTGACTGCCTGACAGGTACAAACTGTCGAGGACCCAACAGCGTAACAAAGAAGTGCAAAGTGCAAGATTGTCCAGGTATTTAAGAATAATCAATTTAAATTTTTATATAACAGACACATCCTTATAAAATTATTTAAGTGGCTTCGTAAACGTATTAGATATATTTATCATGTATTGATAAAGAGATAAAATCTATTAAAAAGTTAAAGGAAAGATGAAAAAAATACAAAATACAAAAAATGAAAAATACCACCCACTGTTAAGATTCAAAATTCTAATACAAATAATAAAAAAAATACTTTCGAATGACAACTCCCCGCAAGGGGCTTTTCAGTGTCATGTTATAAACAAGAAATAATATCAAATATAACTTATAAGGGTTAAAACCCCATCTGGCAGGGAGGCTGGCCAGAAGGCTATTTACACCAGCGTGGCCGGCGGGCAGAGGACTCGAACTCGGGACTTCGGGTTACGAGTCAGCGCTTTAAACCGTTCAGCCATGCTGTCTCCGAAGGGTTGATGTTTATGAAAACTTTTAAAATTAAAGATGACGTTCGCAGACTGTATAATTCTTTCATATAGTTTAGGGACACACACAGAGGATGATCCAGTATCACAGGTATGGTAGGCGGAACCTAGGTACAATTAGAAGTGCATTGAAACGAGACGGCGAGTAAACTTGTAATTTATCAGACTAGACAAGTAGATAAAGTAGATAAAGCTCAATATATTGATTTATGGGCCCGGAGAAATGTCTTTAAGGCAGTTCCATAGTGAGTGGGAAGTCAGAGTAGCTGATTCAAAATAGGTGCGATGAGATCACACGAATTGAGAATTGTTTCTGCAGTTGTACATGTTTTCACGCTAAGCACCGCGTCAACGTCACCTTTATTACCTGATTTTCGAATTATTGTATTGTATTTGATATTTAGAGTGCAAATTGGCGGTGGATCTGGGATTTGCGTTGCCTGTGTCAAGTGACATCAAGGACATGGAATGGAAGAATATTCAGGACTTTGTTAAGAGCACTACAAACGCCTTCAACATTACGTACTACGGGACTCATGTGGGTCTTGTCTCGTACTCATCACTTGCCACTTTGGAACTGAAGTTCAACCGTTACTTCTACCCCAACGATATACAGGTACAACAGCGATACCATTCCTGGTTTGCAAGGGAATTAATTGTTTTTGAGTGTAGAGAGGCTGAAATAAAACACAACTTCACGATTTTTGGAGCAAGATTGTATTTCGTTACTGAGATATGACAAAAATTTGCAGGATGCAGGAAGCAGCTATGTATAGTTTAATACAGGAATTTGACAGCCCAAATTACAATATGGATAACCGAAGATTTTGGAAGAACATTTTATAATATTGGCGGTAAAATCATAGAACTGGTATTTCATTAAGAAACTAAAAGCTAAACTCAAAACCGAATCTGACTCGCTACTCGCGAAACTATTTGCACAATAATATCACCTGCCACATTCCCCTTCCCAACGTATTTAAATAAATTTGCTGTTCTGTATTTATGTTTGAATTTAAAATCACCGTTACTTGGACTTGACAATGATATCATGAAGACGTCGAAACGTCATTCTATAATTTTATTGCTAATATTTCTTGTAAAATTACAATATTTCTGGTAAATCCAAAAATCTCCAATGCAACCTATCTCGTATTGCTACAGATCCACAATAAACTAATTTTAAACGTTTGTTTGGTAAAAACATTCTAAATGCTGCATGTTTGTGACCAGTGAACGTGCCACCGGGATACAATGAAGGTTTACGGCATTGCAATTCAAACGTCCACAATTCTGAATCAAAACATCATGCAGGAAGCCCTTAAAACTTGACTTTAAACCATGTGAAAGACACAACTTCACAACAACCTTACTTTACGTTTTTCGTAACATCACAAAAAGTACAACAGGGTTCCCACAGTCCTTCAAAATCCTGGAAAGTCCTTCAATTTGAAAAACATAATTCCAGGCCTGAAAAATCTTTGAAAATCGTTGGAGGCAATTAACAATCCTTGAATTACCGAATGTGGTTCTAGCAAACATTTAAAATTTGTTTATATTTTTGACTTAAATGCAAAAGCCTGCGAGTTCAGACTGAAAACACACGAGCTCGACCCCAAAAGGAATTGCGATTGGCTACGAGTTTTTCCTATCAGCCCCTTCCTTCCTCCCTCACCAGCTCTTAACTCAACCAACACTACCATTATGAGCTCCTCCCCTCCCCTAAACCAGCCCCTAACCCAACCACCGCCATTACTGTGTGCC